>JAOVVA010075923.1:0-13062 GCA_028565275.1 Leiocassis micropogon
AAAAAGTAATATGTTCATCTAAGGTTGTATTTGCCTTATACTGAGACCTGCTACAATCAGATGATGTGTGTGTGTGTGTGTGTATATATATATATATATATATATACACACACACACACACACATCATCTGATTGTAGCAGGTCTCAGTATAAGGCAAATACAACCTTAGATGAACATATTACTTTTTTCACTAACAAAAATGGAGGCGCAAGAGTGCTGGTGAAACATGAGCTGTGTTATTGAGTGAATAATGAGATAATGTGCTACAAAAACCCCAGCCCTAAATTCTCTCTCCCTAAATTTGGTCACCTGCCAATACCTATCCACTAGCCAATTCCCCCTTATCATACAACAGCTACCAAGGGTGGAGTCAAGACTAACACATGTGCCTTCAAAGACACATGAAACCAGCTCTATATGCTATATAACACACTCATAGGAACGGTCTATTCGCTCTGTTCTGAATGCATGCAGACACTGACATCTGGCTAGTGTTGATGTGGTTGACAGTGGAATAAGCGTATGCTGTCCCTCCCAGCCAGTCACCACCTTGAATTCCTATCATTCTTGAAATTTTTTTTTGTGGTAGGGTGTATTATCCTGTTGAAAGAGGCTACTGCCATTAGGAAATACCGTTGCCATTGAAGGGTGTACTTGGTCTGCAGCATTGGTAGGTGGAACGTGTCAAATTAACACCCACATGAGTGCGAACACCCAAGGTTTCCCAGCAGAACATTGGCAGAGCTTTACACCGTCTCTGCTATTCTTCCCATAGTGAATCCCTATGCCATCTCTTCCGCAGGTAAGCGAGACACACACACACACGCACACCCTGCTGGCCACATGATATTTAAAAGAAAACGTGATTTATCACACTAGCCCACTGTCTTCCGTTGACTCCACGGTCCAGTTCTGGTGCATTTTCTAACTCGCTCAGCATTGCCACTCTGACCAGTCTGCAGCTATACACCCCCATACACAGCTTTCTATTATAGCCAGCATTAGCTTTTTCAGCAATTTGTGCTAGAGAAGCTCTTCTGTGGGATTGGAACAGACAGGATAGCCTTCACTTCCCGTGCACATCAGTGAGCCTTGTGTGGCCATGACTCTTCCCCTGGTTAAGTGGTGTCCTTCCTGGCACCGCTTGGTAGATACCAACCAATGCATACCGGGAACAATCCACAAGACAAGATTTCAGAATTGCTCTGCCCCACTTTGGGTCTAGCCATTACAGTTTGGCCCTTAAAAGTCACCTGCCTGTTTTTCCGGCCTAATATATCTCACCTCATGACTGGTGCCAGTATATATTATATTATATTACGTGAATAATTTTATTTGAGAATGGTGAATCGTATTCCAAGTCACTGTATACATGATCAAATTATAGTGATTAGAGATTATCGAGCTGAAACTGTGGCCTGCTTCAGTAATCCTTCTTTTATTAAACAAAAAACGTTGTGTACTGCAGTCTACTCAGAATGTTGTGTTCTGGGAACAGAGAGCACATTTGGTCCCTCTGCTCTCATTCTGTTAGCCTTTAGCCTAGTCATGAGCTCGCAGATTAGATTAGATGAACAGAGCTGAAGGAAAATAACAAACCAAATAACAAACCAAACAACAAACCGAGGATCTTGTTCCCCTTTTCTCCCCAATAGACAAAACACACAGAAAATACACTAGGTCTGCTCTATTGTGAAGACATTCAATAACAAAATACAAAAAATAAATAAATAAATTTTAACATCTTACCCAGCATCTCTTCTTTCAGTTTTTCATTTCGCTCCTCGATCTGCCGTGGTAATCTCTGCAGGGGAGGATAAAAAAATGCCAAATTAAATTACCCAGTAAACACAAATGAATTACACAAGCTTGTAAAAAAGATAAATAAGATTATCATTTTATGGCATTTTGGCAGACGCTCTTATCCTGAGCGACTTACATTTTATCTCACTACAGATGTGAGGAGTTGAGGGCTCAATGGCCCAACAGTGGTAGCTTGGCAGGCCTTGGGTTTGAATCTAGGACCTTCCAATCAAAAGGCCAACATCTTAACACCTGAGCTACCCACTGCCCACCATTTAAACCTAAGATATATACTGATAGCTTTATATTCCTTACGTCACTGCGTTCTCTTTACGTGAAGATGAAATTGAATGATCAAGGCAAGATACAAATGCTAAACAGTGTGTCAAACAAATTGCTAAAGTTATAAATGGAAATCCAGTGCTTGTCTAAATGTCAGCAAAGAATCTTAGGGGCTTAAACTTCATTCTGTTCTCACAAATATTATTGCAAATCCATTCATCATATTCCTCTTTTCTTAGTGTTTACTTTTTCAGTGTGCAAAGTATGACTATTAAATCAGTTAAAAAAATAATAAAAATTAAGGACAAGGTATAAATGGTATAAATGGACATAAATGGGTATAAATCAATCGCGCTTAATGTGGAAACGCCCTAAGACTGTAACTGCTTCATATCTGACCCTTGGAACTGACCTAGCAGTTTTCACCAGTGCATTTCTGTGTTCCCTATGTTGGCTGCCTGTAGCTGCCTACATCAGATTCGGATCACTGATTCCCGCCTATAAAGCTGAGAGCAAAGTAGTGCTTGTGATGCCGTGCATCGCCCTAAAAATCCTCAAATATTTACACTGCGAGAGTTGAGTTGGATCTGGCACAGGCTCGCACAGGAATAGGAGGGAAATTATTTTGTGTTTAGACACATTAAAATATTAATTAATTTCAACCAAAATATGTAGATTTTTGTCATAATAATAATTAAATTTTTTAAAAATCAAAGAGTTTTCAAATACAAGCTAACTGCTTATTATGTTGAAGTGGAAAAAGTCTAAAGCAGAGAGCAGTCATACTCAAAATAAAACAAAGACAAAAAGCCTCAAGCATCAACATGCATAAAAAATATTCGCATATAATTCCATATTTCCTTCATCTTAGATTCAGTGAGGCTCCTAAAGATTGCCACCTTATCCAATACATCATTATGGATCGAATGCACAACCTTAGACTCTACTTAAATACCGCTTCAACATGTATCGATTTAACACTTTAAAGCTTATTAAGCTTCTTCTGTGTTCACCAAAAAAAAATTTTTTTAATAATGTATTTTTCATTTCAATAACCAATATCCATCAGACCGATGCTGCCCTTCCTTTCCTGCATCAATGTTTCTGCACGAATCTTAAAGTGTACAACGGACATCTCGTCATGCATGGCAGCTCATCAGCTGAAACTAAATCCCAGATGCATCCTCGTGTCAAGATTTTGTGATCTCCCTAGACAACTCTCGGATCACGCCATCTGGCAGTGCAACCCTGGGGGTAGTTCTAGATGACCAACTGTCCTTCTCTCCTCACGCTGCTGACTTACAGAGCCTCTGAAGAGACCTTGGCAAAATGTAAAAGAAAATAGATACCAAACAAATCTTGTTGAAATCTTATGCGTGTGTGTGTTTTAAAAAAATTTTTTTTATTCCACACCAAATTTCATTTATATAATTTCTTTCCTTCTTAAAGCATTAAGTATGTGGTGTGTGAGAGAGGAAATGGTGATCACACGAAACAAAAATATAACACCATGTCTGTTTGTTTCTTCAGAACATAATTTCTTCTACAGAATCTTTTTTTTTTTCCTGTAAAGAAGGACATGGCGTTCTGGTACACCTGCCACCCCCTTACTTTCTTTAAATGCAAAATTCACTTTTTAGTTATATTCAGACATTCAGATGTGTCTTTAGTGTGTGTACAAAAAAACAAACAAACAAAAAAAAACATTCCCAGCTTTTTGTCCCTTTTGTCCTTTAAACAAGTCAATTAGATTAGAATTTTCCCATATTGTGACCTCAAGTCGCATGCACGAGCGTGCAGCAGCTTAGTGCGGTTGCTCTCGGAGATTTCGTGTGTTTTTACCTTTAAATTATACTTTCCTTCTATTATTTACTTTACTTTATTTTGTATTTAACAAGTAAGGTCGCCCTTTCAAACCATGCGTTTTGAAAGTGTTATTGTTATTAGTTATGCTTTTTCTTAAACAATTTCCCTCTGGGATTAATAAAGCTCCTCGAATCTTGAATCGTATAAGAAGTGTCCCACCTCCTGCTTTGTGCTCAGATCTATAAGTTATGAAAAAAATCTATTAGCTGGGGCATTAACGGACAGAGTGGGGGAACTCTGAGACCCGTGTTCATTTGTTAAGCATATAGTAAAATAAACGACGTTCAATATTTTTTTAAGAACTGCACTAATTTTCTTTTTTCAGAAGATTTTTTAGTATGCATGTTTATTTCATTTAGTCGAAGCTCCCTTTAGGAACTCTTTGCCTTCATTACTCAGTCATGCAGGTTTCTTTTTACATCAGAAGGACATTCGGGTACCTGATCGGTCTCTTGTCGTCTTAAGAGTGTTTTAACATTAGGACCCCAGGATCGTTTCCGAGCACACTTGATCTCCAAAATTCTGGCTCATTTTGATCACTGACGACACAATTATTTCACGCTCTGGAAACGTGTCTGAGTGGGCTGAAAAAGGTGGTCTTGAACACGATACATCGTACTCGAGCACGGATCAAATCAGGTATGGAAGCAAATCATTCCTGAGAGTCGGAGAGTGTAAATACACAAGTGTACCTGAGAACGGAGAGCAATAAATAATGTGAATGCTGGACAGCTGGGGAGTTGGGACAGGGGAGCATTCGTTCCTGGGCATGGAATAAATCAATCGCGCTTAATGTGGAAACGCCCCAAGACTGCAACTGCTTCTTATCTAACCCTTGGAACTGACCTAGCAGTTTTCACCAGCGTATTTCTGTGTTCCCTATGTTGGCTGCCTGTAGCTGCCTACATCAGATTCGGATCACTGATTCCCGCCTACAAAGCTGTGAGCAAAGTAGTGCTGCCTACCTGAAGGCACTTATCACACCACACTTGCATCAAGCTCCCTTAAAGCCTTTAATAGAGCTTAACAGAACCTACAGTCCCTAAAAGGATTTGTCAGTTTTTTTTAAATTTATTTTAAGTAGAAACTGTTGGAAAATTACTGTCGCATTAGATGGAAAAAATACTTTCGGACAGGAACAGGAACTCTGCTGTACAGCAGGTGACATCATCATACAGTCAGTAGATTCCTGCAGTCTGTCAGGGATTATGTAATGAGCTCGGCTGGGAGAATGGGTGACGTTAACTTACACAGCAGGCTTCTCTTGCTGCCGGGTTGCCTGGGTCTTTCTCCAGCACAGCTTTGTAGTCCTCCAGAGCTTCATCGAGCTTCTCTGTCTGCTCGTACAGCTCTGCTCTTCTCAGAATGGCGCGTACATAGTTTGGGTTCAGCTCTATAGCTGGAGAAGAGAAAGAATGAAGAACAATTCAGAGGTGCTTCGTAACTGCAGTTTGTGCCAACAGTTTCAAGTTTTCTGAACCAGGAAACATGTTTTCCTTTGCTTTTCTATGACAATGCTAACTCGGCTATAAAAGCGATTCTTCCTAAATACAACTTTTCCCTGATCCCAGAACAAACGTCCAGTGTATCTTCCCTTACATACGCTTTGTATTAATTTGGCTGTTTCTCAGCTCCTTTTACAGAATTAGACTTTAATGCACCCCTTAGTAAAATTAAAATGCTAAAAGCACACAGTCACCTTTATTAATCATCTGTACGTTGCTGCAATTCATAATGAGGCTTTAAATTTTTTTTTTTGATGAGCCAACAGTGTTAGCTTCAGGAAGAGTCTGGTGTTTTTCAGGTTCAGAATTTTAAAGACTGCAATCTAAGTAGCTCTTCACACTTGTTTGCAGAAACAAACTTTCAAACACTTTCGCACAATGAGCTCTTTGAGGAGAAATATGATACTAGAAAAAAAATGATGGAATCACAATACTTGCATAATGTTCCCACAGATTTTTTACTTTGTAGCAAATAAATGACAAATATGAGACAAAACAGTTTTGTTTAATATCAGAAAACATTCTGGCTTTGTGAAATGTACCTCAAAATACAATAAATTATTACAATGGATTTAAGATTAATGGGTTTTTTTTCAGATCAAGTAGAGGAAACAACTATGGCACAACACTTGATTGAAGGAAAAATATGATAGAATCATCAACAAAAACATAACTATTTGTTGATCCTCTTTAACAAGCTTATCTTACTGCATGAATTATTTGAGGCATGGACTTTACTAATTATAATATAATAATATATTTTCATTTGGCTTGAGATCTAGCCGTGGGGTTTGCTAGCCATGTTATCGAGATGCGTCATTCTTGAAAGAAAGCTTGAACACGCTTTGCTCTAAGGCAAGTGTATTACCAACCTGAAAAAATTACTTCACCACCAACAAAACTATTTCCTACAAGTGGAATGAGAAAAGTCTCAAAAATGTCACTGCACACCTGTGCCCTGACTGTTGGGATCATCACTTCCATCTGCCATGGTACTTCACCTGACATGCATATTTTAAATGAGTGGAGAAATTTGATTGCTTGAAGAAAACAAGATCTTTTGTCTCGTTAGAACAGCACCAGACTTCCAGGATCATCTCACCGGTCAATGTGAATTCATGATTCATCAAAGTATATCACTTTCATCCAATCATCCACACTCTATGATTGCTTATTTTAAGCACAATATAACCTTTATTTATGCTGTTTAATTCCATGCTGTTTTTATTTGTTTATATCTGGGTTAATTCTAGTATCAGACTTTTAGATTGGCTCCGTCCCTAATGAGAATGTAACATGTTTGTCACCTCGTTATTAATAGTAAATATAATTTTATTATTTATATATTTTTATATATTTTAATTAACAACAATGTTAGTATTAATCATTCTCAAAAAAAGCACGAGTTTTTGTTTTTATAGAAAATTCTGTAATAAAAAAAACTTTTATTGTTGTGAATAATAATAATAATAATAATAATAATAATAATGGTTTAAAATGATTAATCACAAATTTCAATAATCATAAAGCACTATCCAGCAACTTGATGTTAAAGTGCATTAAATCCGAACCGATCTTTAGCAAACTACACCTATTTTAGCCATCACTTGCTTATGTTTTAATTAAACAGTGCTTTCAATCCGTTTGTAAAAAGTTAAACTGTAACAAAGGTAGAATGCAATTTTTGTCTCCCATACATCAGCCTCCTGAACCAGAGCAGGGGAGGGAAAAAAAAAAAAAAACCTCAACAGCTTTAACCTAAAGCATATAATAACTTCTTTTCCGTTTCATCACTGGTGTTCAGACTAACGTTATGTAAACTATGCCGCCACCTAACTATAGCGGTCTGTAACACCACGCCATCAAGAATACTGGACATTAAACCGTAACCTGTAACTGTGGGTTTTGTCTCTAAGCAGATTAAACTGTAGAGAGCTAAACATTATTTTAAAAGATAATTATGCATTATTATGATTGACTTTTTGTTTTTATTTGGTTTGGCTTCACATTCAGAAATATTTCCCGTACGTTTTGCATTTATAACATTCCTACTTTGTTCATAGGCACCATACTCTGTCATACTCTGTATTGGACTTTATTTTTGAAGGAGTTTTATAATTCTTTCCATAGTTTCAATTAATAATTATTTTTCTGGGCCATGTTTCTTTTTAAATCAGTCTGTAATTATTTTTTTAACACCAGGCTAATTAGGATACTGGCCTTGTGCCAGTATTTGTTTCAGAAATGCAGATTACACGGTGATCCCATAGTTTTCCTCTTTTTCCACAACCATGAGTGATTTCTTCATAATTTAGTTTCCATAATCTACTTAATTTGGGGGAAAGAAATAATTGCATTATCTTAAATAATTTAACTTAATTTGTTTGATATATGTTTCATAAAGCTAGTATGTTAGCAAATGTTTTGTGTCATAAACTGTATATAATGTGTTTATTTTTGTTTATTTGTCAGAATTAACAAAACTAGGTGAACATCTTCAATGTGTGGTGATTTCTCAATTTTGTACCAGGAGTGCAAATTATAGACTATCTTCAGCAAATCATTCACTTAGGTAATCAATCACTCTCCAGTTGTAATATTGTATCTGCACTTTATATATTCCATATAATGCTTATGTAGAAACACTACTCTTGAATACTGCAAAGAGTTTAGGTATACGAAGAGATGTAGGAAAACATTTCTTGTTATCACTTGTAAAATTAAATACAAAACTGCCATCATAAAAATCATGTTGCATATGAAAAATATGAAATATTGAAATTATTGATATTACTCCTTGAGCGTGCAGTCCCGCCCCCCAATTCCCCACTCCCACTCATGTTCACAGAGCTATGCCTGCAGGATCTGCACAAACCTGTAGGGTGTCTATAACATGACTAAAAGGAGTTATATCCAAAGACAAACTACCATTCAGGCCTGAAAATCATTTTAAATAGGATTCCTGCTTATTATACTTGTGCTAAAACCATGGATTAGGGCTTATAAAAACTATCATGTTACAAAAGAATTTTGCATGTAGGCTCCTGGGTTTTGCATGAAAACAGAAATTTCCTAGAAAAACTCTGGCATATTCTCCAGCACAAAAATTAATTGGGTTTATTTTATTACACTTTAGTGCTTTTTGTAGAAGTTTCTTTTGTACAGATGTTCTCAAAGGCACCTTGGCTTAGGCATTTTTTATGTGCCTAAGACTTTTGTACAGTACTGTAAGTAAAACAGCTGTTAGGTTTCACTGTTGGAGAATATAAGTTCTTCTGTTAAAATGCTCCTTTCTCTTTTCCTACAACACCCAGGAGCCTACATTCGTTGATTTTTTTATTTGTTTGTTTCTAACTAAAAACTGGTCCTGTAATACAGATGAAACTCGAAAAATTAGAATATCGTGCAAAAGTTCATTTATTTCAAGGAATGCAACTTAAAAGGTGAAACTAATATATGAGAGACTCATTAAATGCAAAGCAAGATAGTTCAAGCCGCGATTTGTCATAACTGAGATGGTTTACAGCTCATGAAAACCCCAAATCCACAATCTCAGAAAATTTTAATATGGTGAAAAGGTTCGATATTCTAGGCTCAAAGTGTCCCACCCTAATCAGCTAATTAAGCCATAACACCATAGAACTCTTGCACAATATTCTAATTTTTCGGGTTTTACCTGTATGTTGCTTTCTTTACAGACATGCAAATATTCTTCTGTAATGTTATTTAAATATTGACTTAAAAGAAATGTTTACTGTTTCTCCTCCCACTACCTCAACTCATTACCTCATCACCACAAAGTATTAAAATGTGCCATGTTGTTGTGTTGTTTGCACATTTGCATGTGGACATTTTCTGTTAATTTAAAAATGTAAATCTGTCTTGTCTTAGCTAGTTAGCTAATTAGTTAGCTAGTTAGTTTTGTTAATTTATGTTGTATGTAGCACCTTGGTCCTGGAGGAACATTGTTATGTTTCACTGTGTGCTAAACTGTATATGGTTGAAATGACAATAAAAGCCTACTTGACTTGACTTATGTTTGAAAATATGGCAAAAATCAATGAATGAGATTTTGTACTTAAATAATGCAGACATGATTAACATGTATAACAATATTTGCACTAAAGATAATATGGCACCCAAGACTATATATGCAGGTAAAATAATAGGAAAACTAACTATTAAAACACTTTAAAATGTAATGGGAATAAAGGGAAAAAACATAATTATAATAGAAAAACATTAGTGTTATCTATGTACAGTACCATCTAATCAGTTGCACTGAATGTGTAGAGTCTGCAGCTGTTACAAAATTTACAGTACAATGTGTACAATTGTACAATTTACCAGAAAACAAATCATCATATTATACAGTATACTTTATATCCTATATTGTCCAGACCTACTCAACAAATTTTGAGAGAGAAAAGAAACACTTATACCTTTAGTGCAGTCACTGATGGCATCTAATTTTTCTTCCTAATGGAGAAACCACAAACAGATAATAAAGACAAGATGTATATATTTAATTTCACTCTTAATTCACTCATTCCTTTACAATAAATTGTTTTATAGGAGTCTTCAAACCCATATCAGAAGCCTGTTTATTTATTAACACTTCCCCAGGCTGAGAGTGTTCTCCCGAGACTAATACTGACTCAACAGAAAAAAATAACATTTCACGGGCATGCATCTTGTTCATACAATCACAAGTTTAATATGTAATAAAAATCCGATAGGATATGTAAAAGTGTACCAGGTGAATGCGTGCTGCTGCTCGATTCGAGAAGAGGATAGACCTCTCCTTGCTGTAACAAACAGGACAGACTGCCAGTGCGGCGGTATACGATTTCTGAGCCTCTGCATACTCTGAGAATGCAAGCAAATACAGAACAATATTAGAACAGACCTTTATATCCTTACAGAAAGTTTAGTTAATTGAATCTTCACTACAGGACTATTAAGCATACACAAAAGAATAATGACTTGTGTTGCTGCATGTGGTGAGAATTTTAAAACAGAAACTGCACTCACCCCGATTCTTGAACTGTGCATTGCCCTTTTCTTTCAGTGCTGTACTCTCTACTTTTCTACTCTAAAACAGGAACAGCAAACAAGCGGGAGAAAAAACATGGGTGACATTTGTGATAGTTAGTGCAGTCATGCATACAAAATAAAAACGTTCAAATTTGGCAAAGACTGTTAGTGCACGTTGTGATTTCATTGAATAACAGTGAAAGGAGAAGGGCCAAACTAGGTCAAGTCAACGGGAAGGCTATGGGAACTTACTTAATCACTCTAAACAACTATGGCGAGCAGAAAGCATCTCAGAATGCACAAAACGTGTTCTACAGCCCTCAGGCCACACTGTGCTTTTACCTGTGTGATTAAATCAATTACTCAATTTAGTTTAATCTTGAGTCAATTCAATTCGACTCATTGATTCAATGGGTCAGTTTCTGATTTAGAATCGATTAAAAAAAAATCGCCTACAACATTTTTTCATCAAAAAAAAAAACGCAATAGTAAAACTGCGAATACTTGTGTTTTACTCGAGTATCATTTTCTGTTTTTACGTTTATGAATAGTTAGTGTAATACCGCCACCTACTGGACCGGAGTGTGAAGCAGGAAAAAGATTATCGCTTTTTTATGAGACCTGACAATCAACAGCACAAGCTACACAGTATTTAAAATGTTCATTAGATTAATGTTCATTTTAGTTTTTATTACTGTTATAGATCTACAGTGCCGACTGAAAGTTTTGTTATTGTTTTACACTGATATTAAAATTGAATCCTTTGTACTTATATGCAAAATCACCACAAATACACAATTAAGTAAAAACTAATGTTTGTAGTGTTTTGTTAGTTTATTAAAATGTTTGGACCAATCACTTAGTACTTGTCTATGCATTTTGGTCTTTTGTTCAGTATTGGCTCACTGAAACAATCTTTTTGGACTCCTTTCAGGGTACAAATAAAGAAACGTCATTTTCTTAATAACAAAAAAATTATTTTTGGCGTGTAAGAGCACTGCCATAAGTCATTTGTTTTTACGTCAAAGTGTAATATAACAAGTATTACTTAATTTTTTTTTCCAGTCTTGAGTTCCTGCTTACATTTTCCATATGGATTTATTTTTTAAAGAATAAAGAAAAATACATGAACATGCATGGACTCAGCCTGAGTTTCTTTTCTGCTCACTATGACAACACCACTTTGGCCTTTCTCCTCTGATGTCTCTCATCAACAAGGTGTTTCCGTCCACAGAACTGACGCTCACTGTATGCTTTTCATTTTACATTATTCTGTGAGTCTACAACTGTGTGATTTAATTGATTATGCAATTTTTAATCGATTCACGGTTTTTACATGAGATTTTATCCTTCAGCTCCATCACTGATATTTAGACAAGAAGTATCAGCCCAATCAGCAAGTACCCAAATGGATAAACTTGTACTCTGTCTTTTAATAGTCACACATTCTTGTCAGGTTTTTTGAAAGATCAACAGCCTCAAGGATATTCGTCATATTACAGATAAACCTAAAGGTTTTCAGGTTATTCATAAAACCAGACATATAGTTCAATCCACGTTTGATTTAAATTAAAAACAGACAACCTTTTTTTCTTTCATTCTTTGTCATTTCATTCTCTCTTGTTCTCCTGTGCTTGAGTATCTGTGAGGACTGAATGACCTTGTTTTTGGACCAAATTTCAGATACCCAGAAGAAATGAATAAAACTCAACAGTAGCTTTAAGCCAGCTAAGGATTGCATGGTGATTATTGAAACTGATTATAAGACGACTCCAATAAAGAACAGTGTATTAATGTCTGTATAAATGCATTCAATGTAAAGGAAGAGATGCTCACCTCTTTCTCTTCCTCCGTCAGGTTCTTCTCTGCTTCTCGTAAGTAATCGTCATCATACTCACTAGGCTTTGCTGCCTCTTCCCTGAATTCCGAGTCCGAATCCGTCCTCGTTTCATCTTCCTCTGCGATCCTTTCATAAGCTCCTTCTCCCTGCACTGTATCTTCCTCCAGTGGCTCATGTCTCATTGCAGCAGCATTACTTCCAAAATGATTAGATGCCTGTGCCGACTCTTCACCCGTGTCAGGATTTCTAATGGACTCTGTCTGTAATTCATTCTCGGCCCCTTCACTGTGTGTCGTCTCTGTTTGATTTGTAGCCAGTGATGTTCTCTCTGTATGAAAGATCTCGTCACAGTCATAAAAACAGTCCTCATCCTGATTGCTAGTGCTCTGGCCATCTGGATAACCTCCCGCATCCGAGACTTTTAAAGACTCGGCCATCGCGGCCAACGTCGCAGACTCGCCCTCCATCGATGGCTGAATTCTTCCTAAACAACTTGTAACGGAATGAACAGTCAGTCAGTGAAGATGTCAAAAATTTTACTATCATGAATGAATTTTGGAAAGTCGAATGGAATTAGGGCTGCAACTAACGATTATTTTAATAATCGATTAATCTGTTGATTATTTTTGTGATTAATCGGATAAAACCAGAAAAAGCATTAATTTCCAACCCTTTATTCAAAAACAGAACTAAAATCTTTAGAAAGTGCACAAACATGTTGCTCCTTG
>JAOVVA010076044.1:0-13059 GCA_028565275.1 Leiocassis micropogon
GTGCCAAGTTGTAGTGCGGACTGGGTATTCCGCTGTGGCGACCCCTTGCCGGGAGCAGCCGAAAGACCAACAACAATGCAAACACCTGAGTAATTAACTTTAAATCCATGGAGCTGGTCCATTCTTTGCTATTACAATGTAATCCATTCTTCTGTAAAAGCTTTCCAATAGATTCCAAAGCGTGGCTTTCAAAATTTGTGTTCACCCAGCATTCATCAGGCATTGATATTGGGTGAGAAGTTCTGGGGTGGTGCGTGTGTGGAATAGGGTCAAGACTCTCCCATTCCAACCTTTAACACACCATTCCAAAAACAGAGCTTTGAGGGACAGCTGCTTGATTGACCCATGTAAAGACAAACATTAGAAAATAATTAATCATTTTTTAAACAGGGTGCTGCAAATCTGAACTACAAGATCAACACAGCCAAAATTAACTCATTAATGATGTTCATTTATAATATATTTCCCGCCCAAATAAATCGCTTTGTCATTTTTTTCTTCCACAAATTTTGTCCAGCCAAAACAATATTTAGATCAGAGGACCATACCATCATTCACCCCTGTCGGCATCAGCCATGAAGATATGGATCCTGCGAAGGTGTAATCCGATGCCAAAGCCACAAGCGGGACTGCCATTATGACAACTTAAAGACGAGACACCAGGAATCAACAACTACATACACATATCATTGCTCATTAAAAATAAATTTTCACACATTTTTCACACAGGCAGACCTATCTGAATGTCTAAAAATAACAAAAAGCAAATATTAGGTCCCCTTTAAATAATTTTAATCAGTAACTGGAATTCACATACCTACTCGAATCACGCCATCTGAAAGAGACATTAATATGCAGTTATATGAAAAGTATATATATGAAAAGCAATATTAGCACCCATTGCAATTTTAACATCTAACACTTTTACTAGCAGAACAAATCTAGCTTGAAACAACCGCATTGGGCTTTGTGTCATTACTGAAATAAGTCATAAGAATTTGTTATTTAAAAGACTGCAAAATGATTAAATAGTATGCTAAAACTTAGAGCTCTCAGATTATATAGTAGGCTACTTACACACAGCCATTATGTCACCAAAAGACTAGAACAGGTAAGGCTTGGGACGGGTCAGGCTTGGGAGGTGGAGCACTTACACAGAAACACACCACTGAGGATTAAACAGTACACAGTTTTAAATTTCAGGTTGTTGCATTTAACAACGCCCGCCAAGTAAAGATCCGGCAGGGATGCAGCTTAAACTACAAGTGGAGCTGCTACAACAGCTGTAAGTTTTAAAGCAAAATATGTTCCTTTCCAACCAGCAAAATGATGAGGAAAACAGAGATTTTCCACATTTGGCTCAACACATGTCTTTCTCCAAAGTAAACACAACAATTCAAACAGTACACAGCCACGCAAAACTGTCAACTATCTCAGTACATACTGTATATTCAATAACCGCATAGACATACAAAAATGCAGTGCCCTAAAGCAAAACAATATGTACTGTATATTAGCCCTTTAATGTTTCTGACACTTACTATGGCAACAATATCCCTATGGTTCTAACCTTGACTACAGATCGATTAGCCTAACATAACAGTGCATATCTAAACATCTTTCTCACCACATTACAGCAAAACTACTAACGGCCTGCTTTTCATGTTACCACCACAGATTCTCAACACTCTTATGTCTTACTCAAGGGTATTTACATACACTTCTGTATTTACTCATTTGGAGGAATATTAACCCACCTGTAGTTAGGAGCAAAGAGGCACAAAACTTTAGTTTCTGTTTAGCTTGGCTGCAGGATTTAATCTTCAGTGGGGTTTTAGGTTCCCCCAGAGATAAGCGCCATCTAGTGACCTGTTTGACCGTGTTCACAGTTGAGCACAAAGCAGACTAAATTTAACATTTATAGTTTTAGAAAACATAAATAGAATAGAATAGAATAGAATGCTTTTTATTGTCACTGTATACATATACAATTTACATTATATACATGTACGATGAGATTAAGAGCATCTCACTACTTAAGTGAGACATATAGAGACATGTTAACAATACAAATAACAATAAAAAAAATAAATAATAAATTGCACAATGAATGTGTTTTGCATAAAGTCCAGAGTTATTCAAGTCAGTCTATGTATGTGCATATGTGGGATCAGTGCAAGTGTGAATTAAGGGTGGTAATGGCTTTTGGGGAAAAAAAACTGTTCTTAAATCTATTTGTCTTGGCTCTGATGCACCTGTAGCACCTTCCTGAGGGCAACAGGTTGAACAAATCGGAAGCCGGATGGAAACTATCTTTGATAATGTTCTCAGCCCTGCTGAGGCAGCGGGAGCAACAGGCTGGGGTCCAGGTTATGCTTCCTGAGAACTCTCAGGAAGTGAAATCTCTGCTGGGCCTTCTTGATAGTTGCTGTGGTGTTCGCTGTCCATGAGATGTCGTCCGAGATGAGGACACCGAGAAACCGGACAGTATGGACTCTCTCCACACACTCACCATTAATGTAGAGTGGGGCTAAGTTGGTGCTGTGCTTCCTGAAGTCAACAATGATCTCTTTGGTTTTCTTGGTGTTCAGAGCTAGGTTATTCTCCGAGCACCAGGTTGCCAGCTTCAGGACCTCCTCCCTGTACGCTAATTCATCACCCCTCGAAATGAGTCCGACCACTGTGGTGTCATCAGCAAACTTCACAATGAGGTTACTGTTGTCATGGGTGGAGAGAAAGTACAGGAAGGGGCTCAGCACACAGCCCTGTGGAGAGCCGATGCTCAGTGTGCGGGTGGATGACAGGTGGGGACCAAGTCTCACAATCTGGGGCTGGTTGGTAAGGAAGTCTTTTATTCAGTCACATGTGACATCATAGCAAATCCATTTAGATATTATTATTAATAATAGGACATATACTTCCAGTAATATTGTTAAAAGTCTTTTGGCAGCATACAAAGTGTTTGTGTTCAACACACGCTAGCGTGCATGAGCGATAATATGCAAGTTGTTGTTTCTCTGTCTCGCTCTTTTAATGCATTGCATATTCTTGCAAATTATTTTGCCTGACTTGACCTTGACTTGACATTTATTTAAATTGCAAATTATTTACATTGACTTTTGTTTTCGTTGTTGTTTCTGTCTCTGTGTTTAATTAATAAACTCACATTATCTTAGAATGGGAATCCAAAGCTCTATGTTGGGGCTTGCGTAAAACTTTTCAGGGCATCCCTTTTCCACATAAAAACTGTGAGGATTAAAGGAGTACCTTTGAAGAGAGAGAGAGAGAGAGAGAGAGAGAGAGAGAGAGAGAAAGATTAAATCTGATTTCTAAGAGAGTGACGTAATACCTGTTCATATTGTTTGCAGCAGACAAACCATTCACCGTGGACCTAATGTTCAATCCATTTACAACATAAGCATCGGTGAATCCGACCTTTCGTCCTGAAGTAGCTAATAGCACTGTGTCACATGAACATAAGATCGATATTATCATATTTTCATAAAATATGTAACACATGTTCATAATGTGCATTGCAATACGTTAAAAAACCATGGACAATATTTTTTCAATATGGAACACAGGGATAAGGAATGCAGGTGAGAGCGAAACCTTCCTTCCAAACAGACCTGTGCCAAAACTTCAAGCAAGGCATGATCATGATAATAATTTATGAACATTCAATTGTTTATTTTTCATTTTACACTTTTTTCTGTTTTATGTTGGAAAGCTAAATCAAGCAGGTTTCAAGAAGGAAACTTTGTTTTCATTTATAGGCATTAATACATAAAGAAAATAAATCATATTTGCTGTAGGTTTGGTTTACAACAAGGGTATTGCCACAACTTCTCCTGCACTGCGCTGCCCAGGGCAGTCTGGCCAACAGTAGACAATCCAGCAGCTCCTAAATAAAGCAAGAACATATGAAAGCAGTTGATGAAAACTATATCTATTTGCTTACTATTTGTATTTCTGATTATATCCATGATTACCAACGGACTGCGGGACAGCAACAACACTTTCCACTGCTACGTCTCCACCGTTAGCGACCGCTGCTGTGGACATCATCCATGAAGCTTCGGTGCACTGCAGTGATGCTGCCTGCAGTGAAACCAAATGCTAAAACCAAACAAAACCAAATGCTAAAACCAAACAAAAGTCCTGGGACTCCAACTACAGCCCCAGCTAAAAGACAAAACAATCATGAGAAGTCGAGTTAACTACATGCATCTTCATACACACACCATCATCATCATCATCACTAAGGTATGTATCCCACAAGACAATGGCATGATCAGCATTTTTCACTTATAATTGTGTATCATGTTCTGCTGTTTTCCAGACATGAAGTGATTTTAAAGTATCTGTAGTAAAAAGTCCTGTGAAATCAATAAAAGGAATATGATTGTCACGACACGTCAAGCCACAGCCCCACCATAATCACCTTGAGCACTCCTGTTCCATGTTCCCAACCACTCCTTACTTCTCATCACCTTAGCTCTCTGCACACCTGGACGCTATTAACAATTATCTCATACCTATTTAAACCATGCTCAAACACAGCCAGATTATCGAGTGCCTTACCAAGCCCAATATTCCAGCGTTTTGTCTCGTCTTTGCCTGCCTGATCACAACCATGTTTTGTTTCTCTGAGTACGATTTCGTCTCTCGTTTTGGACTCTAGCCTTAAGGATACTTCACGTTGCTGACCTCTTACCTGCTACCGTCTTCAAACTTGGATCACGGACTTCCCTCGTCTCTTCGGCTTCGACTTCGGTCCACGACCATGATTAATCCTTGCGCCTCGCCAAGCTTACGCTCCTTCCACTGACCAGCTCGAGCTCCTTCAGTCTATGCCAAATCCACGCCTTGCATTGAAAACCACCACACCGTCTGCACTTGGATCCATCACGCCCTCTAGCGAGCCTGACAGAATAATCTGCCTTAATACTGTAGGCCTTAATGGATCCAGCAGAGGCAACTCATGTTAAGGGGGCATTAGAAAGCCAAGGAGCCCTCCTAGGCACCCACCAGCAGAAAATAAGAGAGATCACAGAAACCCTCATGGAAATTCTGCAGTCTCTCTCCACCCAGAATCATGACCAACCACCTCCTGTTACCACTCCTCGACCCCCCCCCCCCCCCCCCCCCCCCGATGCTCTCCTGGCCCTGAGTGCAGCCTTGGACTGACATTGGCCACTCTCGAGTCACCCCCTGAACCCATGCAGATCAATCCGTCTGGCCATGTTGTGCGATCCTGTCCACTAAAAGGGCCCGCATCTGTTTCTTCCCCGGACCAGTAATCATGTTTCTCCATGACCCTGATACATGGCGACCAATCCTACGTCACTCACGCGTTAGTGGACTCCAGGGCTGATCAGAATTTAATCTCTTCTTCCACTGCTTCCGAATTCAAAATTCCCCTCACGTCCTTTAAATTCAAACTCAAATTCAATTTTTATTTGTCACATACAGTCATACACAGTACGATATGCAGTGAAATGCTTATACGACTGCCTGTGACCTTAAAAAATTGCACCACCCCCATCACCCAGCAGTTTTCAGGTAACCACACTGAAACCATTACCCTCCTAACAGTTCAAAATGCCCATGCACTCATTGTTCTGGGTCTCCCTTGGTTAAGACTGCGTAGCCCTTACATTGATTGGGTTAAAAGAAGAGTCCTGGACTGGAGCTCGACCTGCCTCTCTTCATGTTTTTTACGCTCCGCCGCCATGGGCCGAATTTCGCTCACACCATGATAGAAAATCCCCGACCTAACCAAGGTACCCCCATAGTATCATAACCTACGACAGGTGTTCAGCAAGTCACGGGCCATATCCGTACCCCACATCGCACCTATGACTGTGCGATTGACCTCCTCCCAGGCACCTCTCCACCCAAGGGGCGACTTTACTCCCTCTCTTGCCCTGAGAGAAAGGCCATGAAACAGTACATAAAAGAGTCATTCACCACAGGGATTATTCGCCCATCTTCTTCACCAGCAGGGACGGGATTTTTCTTTGTAGAGAAAAAAGATAAATCCCTTAGACCCTGTATTGATTACAGAGGATTAAATGAGATCACGATTAAGAACCGCTACCCCCTTCCTTTGATGTCGTCTGCCTTCAAACTCCTCCTGGTCTTCTCCAGATCTTCACCAAGATTCCAAGTTAGATTTGAGAAACGCCTACCACCTTGTCAGGATACGGGAAGGCGATGAGTGGAAGACCACCTTTAACACACCCACCGGTCATTACAAAATGTAAATTTCATTGTACTTCCACATCCTTCTTGGGATATTGCGTCTGCCCTGCAGGCATCCAGATGGCCCCCACCAAGGTGGGGTTCTTGGGGTTCGCCAATTTTTATCGTCACTTCATTCAAAGCGGGGGTGGGGGCCCCACTTATGACCCTCACGTCATCCAAGATTCCATTCCAATGGAACCCCCTGGCAGATAGAGCCTTAAAGGATTTTAAGCACCGTTTCACCACTGCCCCCATCCTTATGTTCCCTGACCCCTCCCTCCAGTTTGTTGTGGAAGTAGACGCGTCAGAGACCAGAGTAGGGGCCTTCCTGTCTCAGAGGTCCACGGAAGACAATAAACTTCACCCTTGCTTCTTTTTCTCCCCCCCAAACGCAACTACGTCATTGGGGACCGTGAACTGTTTTCTCGTCTTTGCCTGCCTGATCACGACCACGTTTTGTTTCTCTGACTATGATTTCGCCTCTCGTTTTGGACTCTAGCCTTTTGGATACTTCACGAGCTTGGATCACGGACTTCCTTCGTCTCTCCGGTTTCGACCTCAGATTGTTCCACGACCACGATTAATCCTCGCACCTCGCTGAGCTTATGCTCCTTCCACTGACCGGCTTGAGCTCCTTCAGTCTACGCCGGCATTTATCACAGAGCTCTCTGTTCCCGCGTCGGCTCTGAGCGCTGCCGCCTCACCACAAAGCTCATGCTGCATACGCCGGCATATATCTCAGGCTGCACTTCACTCGCGCCGGCGATGCATGCTTCCGCATTCCTGTGAGGCTCACGTCACACACGCCAGCACTCTGCATTCTAGCGAGGCTTTTTACTCACACCACAGCGCGGAGCTAAATCCACACCTTGCATTGAAAACCACCACACCATCTGCACTTGGATCCATCACGCCATCTAGCGAGCCTGACAATGATAAAGTTTGCTTTTTAGTAATTTGTGTGTAGAAAAGCAAACATGTAACTTTATTAATTAATGCCAAAATATAGTTAGGAAATAAGTTTTCTAGTGCTTATATCTACTGCATATTTTAGAACAGTTTTTAAGTTTTAGGAAATCCAAATGAATAGTACTACTACTAATAATAATAACTTCATGATTTTTTTTCCTCTCAAGCAAACAACTGTGATAAACAGGCAACTCTAGTGGAAACTATAAATAAATAAATATATAAATAAATTTAAGATTTATATAAATAAAGATCTATTCTGCAAATGCCACAGGAACTGCGTCAGGGCTAGTACAACCTGCTCCTCCTGTAGAACCTCATAACCAGAAAACTATGAATGTCATGTAGTTTCTTATGTAGGCATAAGAATAGTGATGACAAATCTAAAAGGTATATGAAATATGATAAACTTGGACTCAGAGTCCAAGTCATTATTTTTAATAAAGAGTTATTTTTTATTTACAGGTAATTACAGGTACTAAATACATTATATGCATATGTATGTATGTATGTATGTATGTATGTATGTATGTATGTATGTATGCATGCATTCTAAGGAAATGTTTTCACAGAATTGTTAATTTAGTTCATTACGATATGATATTTGGGGGGTTGTACTGGACAGTTTTGGTTACAAACCGCCCCCATTCCGCCGATGATCAGCTTTAAGTGGAGCTTTATTAAAAGGTTTAGGTGGCGTAAAAACACAAATAATCAGAAATAATTTGCTTTGTTATTCATATATGGAAAAACCACAATAGGTTTTTTTTAATGCTATTGTGTACAACTTAAAGTGAATATTTATAATACAGGTTATAAAGTACTGTATAAAGTACTGTATTTAAACTGAATGATAATCATACAGCGGACAGTGAGCAGGAGGCTTTTTTTTATCTTACATTTCATGTGTTTTAAATATTGATGAAAAACAATAAAGGACACTCTAACAACAAGAAAGTGTGTAATATCAGGATTGTGTTATATTTGACTGACAAACATAGGAGGGTGCCAATCCTGCAGCTCCACCCAGGGCGGATCCTATGGACTGCTGTGGCCACAGGCCCGGCTGCTCCTGAATAACAAACACATTGTGATGAACATTCAGAAAATTATAAATGTCTATTAAGTATTTGTCTGCTAAGTGTCTGTGCTCACCAACAGACTGTCCGATAACAACGAGACTTCCAGCTACTACGCCACAACCATTAGCAACTGCTGCTGCTGACATTAATTTTGCAGCTATACAGTAGATCCTGCTAATTAACAAATTAATACCAGAGCATATCTAACATGGAAAAGCTGTAATAATCCTAGTTAAAGATTTATCATAATCATAATTCAGTATACTCTAAATCAAAGTTATCCTACCTGCTCCAATTACCTACTCCAATTGCCTTTTTAAAAAACAGACATTAGAAAATAATTAACTTAAATATTTTCATTATGCTTAAAAAGTAACATTCTTATTGAGTCTGATTAAACATTAGGCTACTTAATGTAATTCATCCTGAACTTGCTCTGATAATACAAGAACAGGTGAGTCTACAGTACATAGAGAACTGCCTGAGAGGTGGAGCAATTATTCACAAATGATATACAACACCAAGGGTAAAAAAACCAGATAGTGACGTGTTAGGTTGTCAGTAAGAAAACTACTTTGATCCGACTGTGACTTTTCTATAGAACAAAAAAAAAAGAGTGACAAGAGAAACACACCACAGTCTCATTTTTTTTTTAAGTCAGTTGTCTAGGAAACATAAATGATAGATTTTTGAAAGCTCTTTTAAGATGTTCTTTTCCTCTGGAAAGATATATATTAGAAAAAATTCTATTCTTATAACAATGCACAGGAACAATTGCTATAGCACTGGAAACACTCCATACCAATGGAGATGGTCAATTCGTCATTAGAGACATTCAGCACATTATTGGAGATATTTGGGTTTCACTAGTTATACCCTTTGTAACACATTTAATAAATAACTTGTAGACACCCAGTATGTCATTAGAGACACTTTGACACTCCATCGACTCCCTGACCCAGTTAAGGATGAGCTAACAGCCTCATTGATCTGGCGACAGGTATCGACACCCGGAAATGAACCAGACAAAAAGAGAATTAACAGGCCCTCAGCCTACAAGTACCAGTCTCCACTCCGGTCACTCCTGAGTTTACCCCAGAACCTATGCAGGTCAACCGCAAGCACATTTTGCCCAAGGAATATCAAAGTTGGAAGGACAATAGCACATGCTTTTACTGTTGTCAGACCTATTATGTTGAGTGAACTATGTCTGTTAAAAGGTAGTACTGGGGTGCAAGGGGAGCCCCGCACAATACTCTTTCCCATATCTTCACTCAGTTTTCTGGTAACCCTGATTCATGGCAATCAGCCCCATGCTAGGCATGCCCTGATAGCTTCTGGAACAAATCAGAATTTAATCTCCTCAGCCTTGGTATCCCAACTCTGGATTTTACCCACATTATTGAACAAACTATTCAGCATACCTTGATGGCAGCAAGCTCCCCTTAATCACCCACCACACTGCTTCAGTCACTCTGCAGTTTTCCAATAACCACACCAAAACCATCACTTTCCTCATCATTAAATGCGCTCATGCACCACCAGTTTTACATCTCCCATAGCTAAGACTATACTTAGAAGCAACCTGGATTGGAGTTTAGCTGCCTTTCCTCATGCCTTCATTCTGCCACCACAAGAAAGTCCTTATCCATCTCTCAGGAGGAGATCCCCAGCTTATCAAAGTTTCCCGCTGAGTATCACGATTTCCGCCAGGTGTTCAGCAAGTCATGTGCCATCCCTTTACCTCCTCACCGACTGTAGGACCGTGCCATCGATCTTCATCCCGGCACTACTCCATCTAAAGGATGACTACTCCTTCTCTCGCCCAGAGAATGTACTGTAGTTACAGAAAAAAGATAGAAGTTGGCGAAGCCCAGCAAGCATTGAAGCTCCTACCTTGAGGGTGCCGTTGGCCAATCCATGACGGCCTTTTATTTGACTGATTTATTTATTTATTTTTTAACTTAACTTGTTTTAAAATAAATCTTTCAAACATGATACAACAATTTAAAATGAGAAAATACCAAGCATGGATCAACCTTAATTATTCAAAATTATTATCTTTCTCATGTAGTTATGGCCTATTTTAAAGGTCCCGTATTTTACCACTTCTTTCACATAGCATAGTGTGTTGTTAGCAGATCTTAGCAAATCTCATCTGCAAAAATAATAACATCCCTAGCATGGAGCAACCATAATTACTCTGACTTATTGCTTGTCAGAGTGTTCTGCTTAGGAGATGAAACTTAGAAAAGCATTAATCATAATGTTTTATGTCACATGTAGATTTAAACATTTCTGCAAAATATCATTAAATACAGTGTGATACCAGATTTAATACCAGAACACACTAATGTACATGACTTCAAATATGTGGACACCCCATCACATTGCTAAAAGGGGAATAAAACCAAGCACATAAAGGATGCAACTATAATTATCCATACAAAGAACTGTGCTAAAGTGTAAGAGTGAGACTAAATCTGACACTTTAGGATGCGTCAACTTTAAATGATATTGTAAACCATAAGTGGCGACAGCTCAGCCAGTAACATGAGGAAGGCCCCTTCCTGTTCGAATTACAATTCTTGACAATGCCCTTGTGCACAAAGTCAGAGCAGTGAAGTCACGGTCTGACAAGTCTGGTTTGAAGGAACTTGAATGACCTGCAAAGAGCGAAGATCTCAACCTCGCTTTGGAGTGGGATGTGTCTTGCTACTGTCAAAATACTTATGGACCTGGCTGTGGATGTGATGATCAGGTGTCCACATACACTAAGTCTTGGCCCTTTACCGATTTTTTTTTTTTATTTGTCATACTTAAATGATTGTGGTCAATCAAATTTCAATATTCCACAAAAATAAGCAGATGATGATTTCATTTATTAAAGGAAAAAAGCTTGCCAAACCTACTTGGCCCTATGTCAAAAAGTAATTGTGAAGAAAGTATTTGATGGGTCTCTTACGGGTGACAGGACTGGAAAAAAGGATATAGAATGAAAGGAGGATGAGGAAGATCATGACTAAACGGGGGTAGTAATGCAACATAATGCCAACTGCCAGTAAACATCAAGAAGCAGGAGCTAGATCAGGTTAGTAGCTGATGCCGATGAGTTCGGCGAGGTGGCTGATCTGTGGTCATAGAGCAAGCAGGGGTCGAAGCTGGAGAGATTAGAAAGAGTATGTGATCTAAACTCCTGTTCGATATGCAGTTTCAGAATGAGTCAAAAGCGAGGTTGGTGAAACAAGATGTGGTCGAGATTTGATATTAACACAATAATCTGGCATAGAGGTGTTGTCAGAGCCTGTGTTAAGTGATTGAGAACAGGTACATAGTGAATGAGGCAGTAAAAAACAAGGACCGTTTTCGAAACATGGCTATAGAAATTTGTGTTCATCCAGCCAAAGGAGCGTTAGTGCCAACCGGCATTCATGTTGGGTGAAAAGCTCTGGGGTGGTCAGTGTGGCAGTTCATCCCTAAGGTGTTCAGTACAGTTGAGGTTGGGGATCTGTGTTTTCCTCCCCCAGCCTTTAACACACCATCCCAGAAGACATAGCTTTGAATCATGATTGACTGCAGTCAGTAATCAGAATTAACCTACCTGTTACAGGGTCAACTTCTTGATCAGGGACTATAAAGACAGACATTCAAAAAAAGCATTAATTGTAACATGGCCACCCGCAAAAAGGGCAAATCTGTGGACAACTAGGCAGATTTATAGGCAGGCAGAACAGTGCATGGACATGGTTGCTAGGCAGCCCTGCCATGTTACCAATGAGGGCAGACGAGCTACATCTATCCGGCAGGTTATTTAAACCTCCAGAAACCAGCACACTATGTGCGAACATTAGATAGCACCAGGTATAAGAGTGTTGCTCTGGTATAGGGGAAAGAAAAAAAAGAAAACTAAAAAAGAAAAAGAGAACAGAAAAGTGAAAAGATAAAGAGAAGAGAAAAGAGAAAACTAAAAAGAGAAGTGAGAAGAGAAATAAAGGAGAAAGGAGAGAACTGAGAAGAAAGGTGAAAAGATGAAGTAACCAGACGGAGGGTGCCCAAAGATTAATGGGACCTAGAGGAGGTTTTTTCTAAGCAAGAGGCCCAGAAACTTCCTCCCCGCCAACCATTGGATTGTGCATACAACCTGCTGCTGAAGGGAGAAGCTGTACTCCTTATCTCCTCCCAAGCAAAGGCAATGGAGGAGTATGTACAAGAAGCATTGTCCTTAGGGTTTATTTGCCCATCCACTTCCCCGGCAGGAGCAGGGTTCTTCTTGAACGAAGAAGGATTGGGGACTCCGGCCCTGCATTAATTACTTTTTAAACTGTGTGCTGCAAATCTTATCTACAAAATCAACACAACCTGCAGTTTGTACATATGACTAATTTACCCTTATTATATCAATGATATATCATAATATCAATGAACATTATACTACAATATAAAATGAGAAAATACCCAGCATGGGACAACATGGGACGCAACTAGCTAATGTTAAAATGCAAAATGCAAGAAAATAAGTTTTACCCTATTTAACAATTCTAATAACTTAATAACGTCTCATTTTTATATTTAACCTTGTCCAAATACATTTCTTGAAAAAATTGCTGTGCTGCAACCTGTCAACCTGAAAACTGTCAGGGAAAATGCCATGTAATGTCTTTAAAAATGTGTTTCATGTGTTGGTTAAACAGCCCCTATTATGCTTTTTCAAATATGATCTTTCATGCAGTGTGTCATGTAGCTGTATGTGAACATAAAC
>JAOVVA010076105.1:0-13056 GCA_028565275.1 Leiocassis micropogon
AAATATTTACACATTAAGTTTACTGAAAGTAAAAACAGTTGAAAGTCAGAGGACCTTTCTTTTTTTGCTGAGTATATTTATTAAAACATAATAATTCAAAGAATGGCTAAAAATGCTTTGGGGTTAAAGAACTAGGGTTCTCTGACAGTGCCATTTAGTACTTTTTTTATATACTTCATTTTACTCTTCACATAAGTGTAGATGGAGGGGAGGGTTAGTAGGTTGGATCTCTGAAATGTGAAATTTTTAGAAAATAAAATAAATCTAAATATTGTGTTAAAGGTCATACATATTTGTTGTTAGTTGTTTAAAGCGGACCACTTTTGTGCTGCAGGTAATGCGGCCCGCACCGCTGGTTACCACCATAGGTATATTTCACACCTGTGGGAAACACTGCAATGTGCAAATTATTTGAACTTTCTGCTTTAGAATTGTAAAAATAAAGTACCCAAGGAAGTTTCGCTTTTAATCAAGCATGTGTTTGATGAAGATGTGTAGATATATAGGTTGGTAATGACTAAACTCCACTTCAAAATTGATTTGTAATACATAAATGTTTTATTTTGATATTTAGCTTTATTTTTAAGAAAATCAACCACCAGTTAAATTATCGTACAGTACACCCAGGTGTCCCTAGTTGATCAAAATGGCTAACCTTTTACAAATGTGTACACCTTAATGAATTTATTGAAATTAAACTTACTTTACATTCTGTATAAATTTCATTACTAATCAAGAACTAAAATACAATATACAGAATATTTTTTATCAAGAAGTGAAGCAATGAGATAATGTTTGTGTTCAGTGATTTCTGTCTACAATTGTCATTTAAGGCCAAACCTATTTTCAATTATACATTTATAACTGAAATGTTCAACATTTTCTCATGGCCACGGTGCGGGGACAGGGCTTGTAGGACGACTTTCTCTCACACACACACACACACACACACACACTCTAACTGAATCAATAAATTGTCTTTTGTAAGTCGCTCTGGATAAGAGCGTCTGCCAAATGCCTAAATGTAAATGTCTGAATAACAGATTACATTTTTGAAAATATAACTAAATAACTGAGTACTTAAATAACGGACCTAACATCTTAGATTACTCGTTACATCAAAAAAGTAATCCAAGTACTCAAACGCTACTTTGTAACAAGTTACACCCAACACTGGTGTTTAGTTGTGTGTGTTGAAGAAATTGTTCTTCTTCTTGGCCCAGAGTTCTTCCACTTCTCTCATTAAGCGTAAACACATCTCTTCCTGCCAGGGCTGAGCCACACACTGCACTGCTACTGGCAGACCCACACCTCCTCGTACTGCCTGTAACACAGACGCGTGCACACAGTGATTGAAGAAGTAATAGTGACAGAGTTAATCACATGTAGTCTAGTACAGCACAGGCTATAACATGGTACAGGTAAAACAAACTGTGTGGCCATGTTCACCTTGACAAATTTCTTGTCCCAAAGGTCTCCAAAGTTTCCTCTGAAGTCTTTCAGCTGATCTTCATCCTCGGCCGAGACCTCGGTCACAGGAACGACTCCAACAGGGAAGTTGAGCATGTTGTACAGAGAGGTGTAAGTCAAAGCACCTGAACGCACACACATTCTCATCACATTCATCACACGGCCCCGTATGCGGTCAACAAGAATAACATCTGTGACTGATAAAAGATACTGTCACCACTCATAAGTAGAAATCAGTATATTACTACTGAGTTGTCCCGCGTAGTTGAAGTTGTAGGCCGGTCCGAGCATGGGGCAGAGCAGAACATCCAGCTCAAGTTTCCTCCACTCATCTAATGTCTCATGGATATAATCCTACACACATGAACAGACTTTAACATTTAAAATAATCATCTAATCATTTTAATTTTTTCTGCCACCACCCCAGAGATTGTCCAAATTATGAGCACTAGTGCAAATAATCTTACAAAAAAAACTGTATTTCTTTTATTAAATCCTGTACGTTGCACAGTGATCAGAAACAGGTATGCTCACGCAAAATAAAAATACACACGTTGATTTCGTTGTGCTGCTTCCACAGTTCTTTTACACTGCTGTGAAGAAAAAAAGAACAACATTTAGTGATGAACACTCAGGGACGGCTGGTTAAAAACAAATAAACAAGCTATCTATTATCCGGGAAAAATAAGGTTTTTACAAACATCTTATAAGCTGTTAACTGTGCATGTGACCTTTGTTTGCCCAGACTGTAACTGCGTGCAGATTCTCAATAATAGCCATGTCTGCTGATTACATTATTTGAAACATTTGAAAGGTTTTGTGTCTGATGCATTAAAATTATTTAGGCCTGCTTTACTGCTTTAGGCCACGCTTATAATTCAAAAAATAAATAAAAATTCAACAAAATGGCATAGCTTAAAGCATTTCTGTTTGCCATGTTTTTAGATTTTAGGAATCACAAATGCAGCTAGGTGTCAACTTTTCACCATGGGTATGATCCTACAGTATAATATATGTGTGTGGGCAAAAGTTTACCACATTTCACACACCTATAGAACGTGATCCTAAGCAATGGCACGATACCACACACTCGTTTCTGATATTGTTATCCATTCGAAATGGTAAATTTTAATATATACATGGGGTGTTTAAGTCAAACCAGGAATTGTGATGATTTCTGGTGAATGAAGGTGTAAAAGCGATCGACATTTACAGAAGCCTTCAAGCACAGTACGGTCATGAGACTCTAAGCCACAGTAAAACATTTGAACGGTGCAGAAGGCGATACGTTTGTGAATGGCGAGCACAGCCGTTCCCGTGAACGTTCAAGCAAGTGAAACTTGTCAACAACTTCTGGAGGTGTACACACAACCATTAATGAACAACGCTTGAATGTTACAGGAACTCAGCTGGAGTTATTGCCACATCAACTTTACAGTCCAGACCTCACTCCATGCCATTTTCACGTGAACTCTATTAAAGGAGTTCCTTGGAGGCCAGCATTTTAGACGTACAGCAGGCAGTCCAATCATGGCTCCAGTGTACTGAAAAAAACTTTTACCTTGATGGTATCCAAGTACTAGTGAAGCACTGGGATATTATTATTCTAAACAATAAAAAGTCTAGCTTTGACTTAAATGTCTCTTGTAGTTTCTATCTAATAAATTATAATACAATGAATTCTCTTTTCATGTAAACCTAAAATGAAATAAAATCGAAATAGTTCTTTCCTTGGATATCGGTATCAGACCGGTGTGGTCTCCAGTTTCATTTTAAAAGAGATTTTACCTGACTCCACAAGTGGTGTTGAAAGCTACAGCCATGCGTGGATACTAAGTAGAAAGACAAAAAAATATAAATTTTTTAAAACACACGCACAATATATTTTTTGTCTAGCTGCAAGATTAACTGCTACTAAATTAACAATAACTACTTTTATTAAATTACTTTAGCAAAATTAGTCCATAAACTCACAACAGGTCTGAGGAGCAGCGACATTATCTTCTTCACAAACACTGGAAGCCTAAGTTTTGACACCTGATACTTCAGATATGGATCGACTGGGCCTTCCTTACTGAAAACACAGCACAATTTACAGGATCGTGTAAAGTAAATGCAACACCAAAATTTTACAATCTATGGTTTGACTCACAAGTGCTGTAGGAGTGTGGAGCCTGAGTCTGCGATGACTCCTCTCAGAACGTACTCATTGAAGGCAGTGAATATCCGTGGAGGGTTAAATGGAATCAACTATGTGCAAGAGAGCAGAAGGCGGAGGCGCAGGAAATTACACACACAAGCACAAAAACTTCCAAACACAAAAATTACAGATTTCCCATGTGTGTGTTGGTAAAATTAACAACAATTTTAATGATACCCTTTTGTAGATGCCTATTTTCATATTTCTGTACTGTCCTGTCTCAAGGGTCCCATCACCTCAGTTACCTGTCTCTATAATCTTTCTAGTTTTATGTCTCCTCAGGTTCCGGTCTTTGTAGCTTCATATCTTACTACTTTCTTATCTCCATAATTAAATACTTTGTCCATAGTTTCCTCCATAGTTTCCTTTTTCAGTCTCCAGAGTTTCTTAGTTTTCTGTCTCTTTGCATAAAACCGGCAGATGCAGCATTTTCTGCCTCTGTAGTTTTTAGTTTCCTCACTTTGCTCAGTTCAGTTTGTTAGTCTCTAATATGGATATGGCACCATTAAGATTTAATTCATGTCAGTGTGATCTTTGTAAGTGTCCCTATTTACTTATTTCTCATATGATGTTTATGACCTTGATTGTGTTTTTCTCCTATTGTTTTTCTGTTCTTGGCCTTGGGTTGATGTTTACATTTCAGTATAAAAGGGGTGTTTTTCCATTTAGGTTTGGATTCCATTGCCCGGACTGATACATGCAAAATAAAACAAAAAATAAAATCTTCTTGTTCCTAATCAGAGTCTCCTGATTAATTTGTCATTTATTGCTCTGGTCAGATCCATAAGATCTCATTATAATTTACAACAATTTTGGCGACCCAGATGGGACAGCAATGGTCAACGTCTGTCGACTGTGGCATGATGACTGATCCAGGTGACAGCACATCATCTGCTATGAGTTCTTACTCTAGTCCCTGAAGGTCCTGTACATGACAGCATGAGTGAGTTCCATCCTGTTCCATCCAAATCCATCAGATCCAATCAGTAAAGTTGTGCAGGAATGTGCTTATCATAAACCTGCTGCTCTCTCTGCTCAGGAAATACGTGAGCAGTCTCAGCACTCCATTAACTCTCCACAAGCCAAAATCAAGGTTTCACAGTGTTCTCAGTGTTCACCAGGGACGAAAGGCTGTAATCACACTTATGTTCCCTCTTTTAGTGTAACTGACTGACTACATTTCCATGGCGTGTTGAATATTTCACATGCAGCCAGACTTTCTGGAGTAGATCTTTAGGTGCTCTTACTCCTAATTATGGAGTTCTGGTTATTTTGGATTAGATCTGTACATTATCTCATGAAGTTGAGAAATTGGCCAATGACACTCCTTATATGGACAAAGTTAACAGTGATGGGCTACGGGCCTGGCTATGTTCCTGGTGGCTATATGGCTGTGAAATTTTATTAACTTCTATGTTTTTTTTTTTGTGATCCTTCTGTTAGCTTATGTGGCTATTCATTGTTGTTGTGTGTATGAAAGCATAAAACACACTCAAACAGCAAAAAACACAATAATGCTGACTTTTACATGTGCCTACATTTAATGTGATCTTTTTCTTATACTTTGCTCGGTATGTGGGTAGAAGTATAAGAAAAAGTGGGTAGTAAGTCTATTTTATTTTGGAATATGGAAAATTGGCTATTGCTTGGCCATTGGTACAGTTTGTAAGCCATAATGTAAAAGGTTAAGCTTGCTAAGAATTCATTAGTTTCCCATCTAGGTAGTTTCTTAGCTTCCTGTCTCTGTAGTCAATTAGTTTCCTGTCTCTATAGTTAATTAATTTCTATATCTGTAGTTAATTAGTTTCCTTTCTCTGTAGTTAATTATTTTCTATCTCTGAAATTAATTAATCAATTTCTTGTCACTGTAGTTAATTGCTTTCCTGTCTCTGTAGTTTCTTAGATTCCTGCCTCCTGTCTCTGTAGTTAATTAGTTTCCTTCTATGTAGTTTCTTAGCTGCCTGTCTCTGTAGTTAATTAGTTTTCTATCTCTGTAGTTTCTTAGCCACCTGTTACTGTAGTTAATTAGTTTCCTGTCTTTTAGTTGATTAATTTTCTGTCTTGTAGTCTCTTAGCTTCCTGTCTCTGTAGTTGATTAGTTTTCTATCTTTATAGTAAATTAGTTTCCTTTCTTTGTAGTTAATTAGTTTTCTATTTATGTAGTTTCTTAGCTTAATTAGTTTCCTGTATTTCTAGTTTATCATGAATAATGAACTGTAGTTAATTAATTCTTGTGTCTCTGTAAATAATTAATTAGTTTCCTGTCCCTGTAGTTAATTAGTTTCATGTCTCTGTAGTTAATTAGTTTAAAGATTATATACTTAATTACTTCCTGTCTATGTAGTTTCTTAGTTTCCTGTCAGCATTGTTGTAGTTTTCTCTCTCTGTAGTTTCTTAGTTTCCCGCCTCTATAATTTTTTTTAGTTTCCTGTTTCTGTAGTTTCATAGTATACTGTCATTAATTTTTTTTTTTTTAAATATATATATTGGTTTTGCCTTACAGTATCACCTGTAATCAGAGTCCTGCTTTGGATTCTAATAATGACTTACACACACCCACAAACATACTTGGCTTCTGCCACCAATATAATGGGCAATCGTGGCACAAACACTGATACCGTGTGTCCTGCTTTCTCCAGGAGCGCTTTGGTCTCACGTAGAGCTCTGCTCATGCTTGGAGATGGCTGACAGTACCCATCGTTCTCATAGTAACCAATCCTGAGGGGCTCCGAGCTCTCATACACCTGTTTAGAAAGAAATATAATTAATTACCAAGGGAGACAACACTGCTGCACTGAAAAGGTTTTTGTTACATACCTTCTGGTTGAAGGGTATTGGAGGAACTGTAGGATCCAGAGTGAACATGTCTGTGCAGAGTAAAGCTCTCATACACAAAGCCAGACTCTCTACATCACGGGCCATGGGACCAACAGCCGACAGGGCTGGGAAAAAAAAAAACACAGTTATTCCAAAGTTACTTCATTTGTCAGTTACTTTAGAAAGCTGTCTGAAAATGCTGTTCTGATTTGTTGGACATGTGCTTTCTTTACCCGCTTTCACGCCTTTAGCACACGAGCTGAGTCCCTTAATGCTAGAAGGTAAACAAGAAAAAAATTATGATAAGCTTATTAAATGCTGTTTGCATTACAATAACTGTACAACAATTAATATAGATTTATGACTTTATAACACTACTTTATTATATATTGAAAAACAAGTTAAAAAAGTAAAAGTATGCTGGAAGCAAGAATACATTTTTCATTAAAAATTCTAATAACAAAGAGCATTTTGCAGAGCAAATTTTGACTCCTGTATCATATACCCTATGGATCTTGCTAGGAAAATGTTTACATTTATAATGTACATTATTAATGTAATTTACACTACACCTATATATGACTCATGTAATATATTGGATTATGTAAAAGATGAAAAAATTAAATATTCTTAACACATGGGTTTTCAGCAGCACTCCAGCTCCATCCTTTGCCTACATAATTGCTTCTATTAACATATTATCAATAACAATTAATTATTTAATTAATAATTCACTTTAGATTCACCACTAATTCAAATTGAAAATTTTAAATGTGCAAAAGAATGAACTATTTACTCTGTGTCACTGATGCACTTTAACACAGGATTACAGGGTGTAAGTATAAAAAGTACAATAAGGAGATTGAAATCTTATGTAAAAACAGACAAGACATCTAAAAGTAATCTCTCTAAAAGCATGCACGTTTGTTAACTGATTTACACATGATCGACACTACTTCATCCCACCTGCTATTCGGGCGCTCAACCAGAGCCACATAGAACTAAACTGCTTGGACTTGTTTTGTTTCCATTACACCTGTGTCATGGACCTTCTGTGCATGGTTGAGTACACGATGAATAACATTTTAATTCTAATATAAAAACACCTTATCCTGTTGTTTGTGGGTTTTAATCCACAGATGCCACAGAACGCCGCTGGAATGCGAATACTTCCTCCGATGTCAGTTCCCAGACCCAGAATAGATCCTCCTGAAGCAATCAGAGCACCTTCACCTCCTGAAGAGCCGCCAGGCGTCTTCAAGAGGTTGCACGGGTTCACTGTTCTTCCGTATATGGGGTTACTACATTCATAGCTACAGTAAAAAACAATACAAAATATAATAAATGGAGTTTTATCTACATAAATAAAAAAGGTCTGTACACTACTCAGAACTCACTCTTTCAATGATATTTTTACATTTCATACATTGGAGGAGGCGAAGCCATTGTCAAAAAAAATTCTGTCTGTACATATGTCTGTCTGTCCAGCCAGAATGTGTCACAGCATCAGGCAAAACTCGCTGGACAGAATTTAATGAACCTTTGACAGTATTTAGGTTGTGCCTTAAGTTAAACCTGCACCATAAATTAAATCAAAATGGTTGAGTAGAATTGATGTTATGAGTGATTATATGCCAGATTACGTCTCAGCAGCTGCGTCACTCAACAGAGCCAATCAACACAATAGTTTACTGTGTATAGACAGAGTATGACAAAGACACAGGAACCAACGGTAATGCACCTACAAGCAGCCAAAATCCACAAGAAACAAAAGCGAAAGCATGGCTGACTCCAAAATGGTAAGTACAACTACTAATTAAAAGTATGAAAACTGAACCTTCAAAGATGAATGGACACATTAAGGTATGTTTATTCTTCCTGTGGGAAGTTTAAATGCAGTTTGTCTCATATGTTCTGAAACCGTGGCACTGATAAACAGTAATGTGAAGTGCAACTATGACATAAAACACGGGTCTTTAGAGCAATCATATCCACAGCAGTCCGAGGGCATGTAAAGTACCTGGACTGAGAGCCCAGTGTTATATAATATTGCTATAATCGCTATGAAAATATCTATTACAACAACTTTTTCACGCAAAACTGGCTGGACAGAAAATTAACTTTTTTGCAGTATAGTGGTACCTTAATATATGAATTTAATCTGTTCCAGAGGCGAGTTCTTAATGTGAAATTTCGTAATGCGAATACATTCGAAAATGCGCTCCAGCCAGCCAAAAATATTACCTTTTTAACATGCTGGAATCATTTTAAGAAAAAACTTTATCTGGATCTTTATCTGATCTACTTTTTTCGATTTCTCATCTGTCATTCACTCTCTGATTACCGAACATGGAGTGTATTTGGCTGATGACGAAAAAAGTACAACTTGGCGTAAACAAGTCATAAGATACCCAACCTTACATAATTTGATTTCTTTGTATTAATAACTTAGGCAGAGAGTTACAGAGTACAGACAGGCAGACATGTAGTAAGTGCGCTTCAACCTGAAATAATAAGATCACTGACTAAAACATTAAAGCTGATCAGCTTATTATTAGCTTTAACCCTTAAACTATTTCTACAACTCTTTATCTGTAAATGACAGGTACTAACTCTAGTGTTACATAAATAGCACAGCCATACAGTACATGCAACTGCAATGAAATGCATGCAGATTCATTGTTTTAGCCCGGATGATTCACTAGCAGGGAACCAATGGTCATGTGCTTCTTGAGTTCTGTGTAATTTCAAATTGAAATTGTATTCACCACTGTGGGATCAAGGGTAACTCAGTGGTTAAGGCATTGGACTACGGTTCGGAAGATCCCAGGTTCAAATCCCATGACCACCAAGTTGTCCCTGTTGGGCAAGGCCCTTAACCCTCAACTGCTCAGATGTATAATGAGATAAAAATGCAAGTTGCTCTGCATAAGGGCATCAGCCAAATGCAGAGTGTTTCTGACCTGAGGAGACCCTGTGGGACGTTGGTTTTGATGAACGGGATTGCACCTTGCTTCTTCAGTACTGACACCACCACACTGTCCTTTACTACAGGATCATCCAGCTTAGTCAACACACCACAGGTGGAGTCATAGCCCTAAACAAACAATCAAACTAATGTTGCGCACACACACACAAACTAAACTTAGACAGGCAGAACATTAGAGAAAAGATTAAACATTCACTAGACATGGTATGTTAATATACAGTACTGTGCAAAAGTCAAAACACTGTATTATATTTAGTACAAATGTTGTTATATATGTTTATCATGCCTGCTTTAATATGTACAAAACCATTCACTATTTTTAAAAATAAAGAACATTATAGAAGAATATTTGCATGCCTGTAAAGAAAGCAACACATTACATGACAGACCAGTTTTCAGAAGAAAAAAAAAACCTAACATAGGCTCCTGGGTTTTGCATGAAAATAAGAGGGATTAAGTGTGATCAAGTTACCAGAGGAACTCAGATATATTCTTCAGCAAGATCATTAAACATTAATTATAAAACTGCACACATCTGTATATACCACTACTGATTATTAGGTAGAGTTTTCACCACAAATATTGGCTGTGTTTATTTTATTACTCTTTAGTGCTTTTTATAGAAGTTTATTGTATGTAGAAATGTTCTTAAAAGCATCTTTCCATTTTTTTGTATGTGCCCAACACATTTGCATAGTACTGTAAGTAAAACAGCTGTTTTATTGAGCATGCTGGAGAATGAGTTCTTCTAGTAACTTTGTAACAACACACCACTCATTATTTTCATGCAAAACCCTACCCTAGTTTTTTCTTTCCATTTGAAAACAGATCTGTTATGTAATATGTAAATAACTGTAAATAAATATATATGTGTGTTTATGAATTTCTGTAAGGCTGTCCATTATTAAAAGTGAAAATTACATTTATATATTATATAACTAACATTAAATTAAATCAAACGAATTTGTATAAATATCCACAGCACATATAAAAAAAATGCCACAAAGTGCATAACGCCATACAGTATCAGTTATAAAAGATAAATAGCAAAATATATCATTTCTTTTATTGTACAGAATTCACTTTTAAGTAATTTTTAGACATTCAGATGGGTCTCCAGTATGCATATACAAGTAAACATCCCTGTTTTTTTGCCCTTTTTCCAAGCCAATTAGAATATTTCCCCTATTGTGGCCTCATATAAGAGGTTTGTTGCTCAGCTCTGCTCAGCAGTAGCTCGTTTACATAGATACTGAGACAATGTGTTTGCAGGAGGAGCGAAACAGAGAGAGTTTGAGGTATTTCAGCTGGAGCATTAACGCACATATAGTTTGAGGGAGTCCTGCGACCTGCGTTAACTTCTTGAAAAAAAAAAAAAATGATACTGTTAAAGTGAGGAACCTATAGTTCATATTTTATTTAACATTTTCATTTTGTGTGTAACATTTAATGCCATTTTTAAGCCAGTCCAATGATGAAATACAAAGCTGTAGATTACAAAAGTGGCAGCAGAGGGGTGGACAATTGGCTGCAGAAACAAGCGGATAATGGATGATTGTCAACACCATATGTGTTTAATTTAAGGTAGCCTAGATGTGTGCTTTTGATTTTATTATTTTTTCTTTTTAAGTGAAAAGCACTCTTGAAAATGGAACAACATAATAAAGAATCCAGCTCTGCCATACTACTTCCTCATTCCCAATGTTCCTGGAAATGAAAGGAATGCTTGATAATTTTAAAGTGTCTTTCCCGCCTTAGTACCTCATAGTCCAGATTTTCTTTGATGCTGACAGGTATGCCATAGAGAAGTCCATCTTTGTGTGACTCAATGTCTTCTAGTTGTTTCAAACTCTTGATGAGGACAGCAGTAGTACAGTTCAGCTTCTTGTTTACCTCCAGAGCCTGTAAGACACGAGTCAAGCTGAGGATACAGTATCAAATACAGTAGTACAAACAAAGAACCATATGAGATATGTATACACTAGATATTACATTTTAATTAAGAATATGGCTTACAACACAGAACATTTACAAAACAGTTTTACAGAAAAAGAACACATTACAATTTGTTACAAGACAAATATAATCTTTTTTAAAAATATGGACTGAATATAAAGCTCTTTTGCAGCAGGGAAGTGACACAGACACGGAGATGGCATTAGGGGCTCAAACAGGCGCAAGTTTATTCACACACAAAATCAATATCTCAGTCTTTTGTGTAGGAATAGTGTAGGTATAGTGCAGGATTGCGAGAGCATGGTGCTTATCCGAACAGGCCAGTGGCGTAGTCATTTTCTGAGCAACGGCAGTAGCAGCGGGGGGTTGAGGTGGATTGACTGACTGGGCTTCAGATGAGCTGTATTTGAGTTGGATGAGCTCTTTCCCGTGGCCAGGCTCTCAAAGAAAGAAAAGGGTGAACAAGAGAGCAGTCTTAATTCACTTCTAGCACAGAACATCACACTCACTGAGTCTGGCGTTTGGATTTTCTTTTTATAACATGCTCTGACGATGAGTGTTTATGCAGAGTCGGCCGTGCTGGATCACGGCGCCCTGCCCCTTTGCGAAGAGCCTTGAGGCAAGCCTTGGTGCTGAACGTGCCACCTGTTTTGACTGTGTGAGGAGCTGTTACAGAATATGAGGTGTTGGCTTTCGGCCTGCTGTCACTGCATCCCCCCACTCCCCCTAGCTTCGAGCACCTCCTGGGAGCTGAAAACAAGGCATGGCTCCTCAAAAGGGCATCAGTGTTTCCATGTTCTGCTCTGGCTCTGTGTTGATCCTGTAGTGAAGAAAACCAGCGAATGATGCCACAGCATATTTTAGTACACGACTGGATGCTCCACCTGAGGAAGTTTGTACATACTTCTCGACAACGTCATGGTAGAAGAGCTTTACGAGCAAGCGCTGTGCTGCTTTATAGGGTTCAGGCAGAGGAACATGTTTTCCCCCTCGCTGCTACAGTCAGGAGAGCTCTGCTATGGCAGCTTGCAGTCCTTGCACAATTTGCTTTAGGAGCGATTGCTGCTGGATGCTGGTTTCCAGTAGATGGGTGACGACATGATTCAGGGTGGGGCTGTGCCCCCTGGCCTGCGTCTCATGCCTGCGTTCTCCACCAATGCAAAGCCTTTTGAGGCGGGGCAGTGAGACAGACACAGAGACTCAAACAAGTTTACACAGTTTATTCACACAGTCTTATCTTATCTTAGTCTTTACTGTAGGAATAGTGTAATTCTTTTGACAATGACCATTGTTAAAAGCGCTATACAAATTGAATTGAATTGAATTGAATTGTGGAGATCTCGAAGTCTGGAGGGGTAAACAAGAGAGCTTAGGCTTAGTACACGTCTAGCATAGAACATCACACTCATCGATCTATGGTTCGGATCTGGTTTTATATCCAGGCTCTGACTCCAGGACAGGAGTCCGCCCCTTTCTGAAGAGCCTTACCGCTGGCCTTGGTGCTAAACCTCTCACCCTGCACATAAACTGTTTTCTCTCATTCCCTATGGAAAAAGGTTCAGATGCCTAAAAGCTAAGAGCAGCAGGATGAGAAACAGTTTTTACCCCACAGTGGTTACCTTAT
>JAOVVA010076165.1:0-13054 GCA_028565275.1 Leiocassis micropogon
TCACCAGGTTTGCACACACTGCAGGAGGGATTTTGGCCCACTCCTCCATACAGATCTTCCCTAGATCTGTCAGGTTTCGGGGCTGTCGCTGAGCAACACGGAGTTTCAGCTCCTTCCTAAGATTTTCTATTGGATTTAGGTCTGGAGACTGGCTAGGCCACTCCAAGACCTTGATAGGCTTCTTACAGAGCCACTCCTTGGTTTTCCTGACTGTGTGCTTTGGGTCATTGTCATGTTGGAAGACCCAGGTTTTTGCCTAATATATGTCACAATACATGGCCCCGTTCACTTTCTAAGCTTCACTTTGCACATGTTTAAAAAATGAATTCAAACTAGGCAAAAATACATGTGTTGGATACCCTAACAGCTATTGTAAGTAAGCTTCAAATAAGTGGGCATAGTTTGTGGGGTAATGATCATAAAAGACAATGGTGAATATTCCTTTAAACTTCACGCTTAAAAAATGTAATTTGATGATGTAATGAATTAATACCTATTTTATACCATAGTCATAAACAATTATTCTTTCCATGTTCTTGCAAACTTTTACTGAAAGACATTTTTTTAGACCCTATACTTACCTAGGGTTTAGAGAAGCCTTACATGAACAGGCAAAAATTATATAATTGTTTGACATGATCTGGATAAAAGAGAAAAGATAAAAGCTCTTTAGTTAAGAAAAACAAATACAGTAGAACCTCGGATTGCTAGTAACCTGGTTTGCGAGGGGTGTGTGGGTGTGTATGTGTATCTCCTATCCAGCAGCCCCCTTCCTCCTCTCCTCTCTCTGCATCATTGCAGCTAGGATGCCACTAGATGGCAGTAGTGAGTAAGGGTAAGGATTTGCATGTTCAAAAAGAGCGGAGAACAAGCAGCTGAATGCGGTAAGCAGAGAGCATGTGTCATTAGTTTGTCATAACTGTTTTATGCCTTCCTGTTGTTGTCAATAAACGCCTAAGTTACAGAACTGTCGTCTTTGCGTTACTACACTTAATTTGGGTATTTGTTTTATTTTTACTTTATATTTTGTATTAATTATTTTTATATAAATATTTTTGGGTTGTGGAACAAATTATTTGAGTTTCCATTATTTCTTATGGGGGGAATTTGATATACATGAGTGTTTTGATATACAAGCACGCTTCAGAAACGAATTATGCTTGCAATGCCACTTAAAGCAGGCAGTATTTTATGGTAAGTTAATATGAATTTTTACCTAAATTTTAAATGTTGTAGTTGTGGTAGGAGCAAGCTCACTTTCATGTTCATTCACTTTTCACCTTTTAAGTCGCACTTTGATATGGAGCTGTGGGGAGTTCATGTTTTTATATTCTGTGCCAATAGTCAGCTATACTGTATATTATGAGAAAAGTGCATTTGTAGCACACAAAAAAACCTAAATTTACTAAACGTAATCTTAAATGTAATTTTAGGTAAATTACTAGTAATCTTCACTAAAGCTATGTGTGGGAAGTCTGTTGGCATATTTTATAATATTTAAAAGTCAGAAGAAGCAATTGGGGTATGTTTAATGACATATTAAGACTGTCTTCTGTTTCTGTATGTTATTTTGACCCAGCAGTTTATTCTTTAGCGAACTTTCTGGATTCTTTACCTCTGACTGGATCATACTTAGAGCACTCAGTATTTTATGGTAAGATAATGTAAATTTTTTACTTATTTTTTGTAGTAAGTTGTGGTAGAAACAAGCATATTTTACTGTTCAAATTAAATGCGTTGATATAGTGGTGTGGGGTTAATGTTTTTTTGTTTTGTTTTTTTATTATTTAATAAATGTGAATGCGTCATTGTTTAAAACAAGCTTTTTCTTCATCCATATGAAATATTAATTGTAAGTTGTAAATTCATCACTTAAATATCGTATTCATCTAAGGTTTGCTGAGAATTTGAAAAGGGGTGAATGTTTCGTGTTAAATTCAGACGGAGCGCCGTATCCTGTTATCCCTCAAACGTTAAATAGTGAGGTAAATTAGTCACTAAATTCATGTTCACATTGTGTATTGACGAAAAAAAAAACGTTTTGCATTAAATACATACATAGCTGTATGTCCTTAACAAAAATGCTTGACGTAAATGTTTTTTTATATTGCAACACAAAGTGATGGTGTGTAATCCACAGGTGGGGACCAACATGATGGGAATGATATCTGCAAAATACGGAGATGACTGGACCATTGTTCCATGTTTTGTGCCTCAGGAATGAGACAAGAGGAACCTGACAGACCACATCTATTTACATTATGTGAAGTTGTGTACATTTTGTGTCTTTTTTGAAAAAAAAAAAATAATTCTAATTGAATGTGTCAACCCCGCAACCACTGGTTGGGTCAAATAAAATATCCCAGCACTTTAACATTTAACCCAGTTAAAGTGTCAATTTAACCCACTGGTTGGGTCAGATAAACAACCCATTAAATGGTTAAACCCAGCACTTGGGCCAAAACAACCCAGCGCATGTTCTATTCAAAAGTGACCCAGCGGCTGGGTTATGGTTGGGTTGTTTTTTAACGCAGCAGTTTTTAGAGTGGAGGTTCCACTGTATTAGCTTCCCCATGACCTTGAAATTGATACACCATATGGTAGGGGAGACCATCTATGTTAAGACTCACTAATTAAATTGGTAAGAATGAAACTGTTAAATAACCTATTAGTCAAATAATATCCAAGAACTCATTTCAGATTCTTGAGTTGTTGGTTTGTGGAGTTTATCTTGCCCTCCATAGAGTCCACTTTATTAAGCAGAGAGTCCAGTGTGACATCTTGATCATCAATCTCTGCCTGCAACCCCAGGCCCAAATTCTTCAGTCGACTCAGACCCTTAGACATCTCATCTTCTCGCACACACACACACACACACACACACACGAACAAACATTTTGAGTGCAAAAGTAGACAGCTTCTTAAATTAAAATGCAAAAAAAAAAAAAAAATCTGTTAATTCCTTACTCACCTAAGTTAGAGTCCAGATGCTGATGGGCAGCTTTCAAATGTGTATTCTTTCCATTTTGAGATGCTTTATCATCAAAGGAAACTTCAAACCCTATTTGACCAAACATATGTCTGCTTTACAAAATGAACAAATAATGAGGTTTGGTTTTTGTAAATGATTAAATTATGTTTTTACCCATGTTGATGTATATTTACAGATAAAATGTAAGAATTTTAATAAGCAATGCAGCTTCCTAAAAGACCAATTACAGACAGAGATAGTTAGGCACATATACAGATGTGGCCATTAAGAATGCGCATCTCGAGGAAAGGGATTTGATGAGCTGTTGCGGCAATGCGCAGGCAGCTATGGGGTTCTCAGGCACATTATGTACATTACCTGTAGGGGGCAGTCGTGTTTCAATCTCGGGTATTGCACGTCTACTGAAGCCAATAATGTGTTAATCTCTCCTAGGCGCCAACTGACAGCAAACAATTAAGCTCATAAACGTGTCAAGCATGTATTTATTCTTCATTTTCTTGTCTCCTTTTGTATAAATAATGATTCTTCATTGACTGCGTTTCTCCATTCATTATTATTATTAGCAGCAGTGTTGTGAATTTATTATTATTATTACCTTTGTTTTTGCTACGTGATTGAACTCAATGCAAATATGTTAATGTCACTGTAAATAATGACGAGGTGAACAAAGTGGAGCCAGTTTTGCCAATTCCTTTTTTCTCTTTGCAAGTGGTTTTGTAAATTAAATATTTTAGCGACCCCCCCCCAAAAAAAATTTTTAACAGGACCGAGTTGATGTCTCTGCTTAAAGTGTATTTCCCCAGCAAAACATTAAATAAATAAAAATACTAAATGTTTTAGTTTAATCCAGTTAACCCAAAAATACGACAAAATGGTCATCTCAAAGCTTTTACTTTTTATTGATCATACAATTGTTTTTTTTCTTTTGTGGCATTACACTGTAGTTTTCAGCTATTTCAGTGTGTCCATGTTGATTATTAAAGAACTTCAAAAAAATAGTTTGAGTTCAATCAAATAAACACAACATACTACAAATATATAATATCAAAGCTTTTTTTTTTTTGGCTCATAAACGCAGTTTTCAGTTACATTCCAGTGTGTCCACCCTGATTTTTAACTACATTTGGAAGAACTTTAAACAAGCTATTTATGTGTTTATTACATGCCTCTTCTGTAAGTATCTCAAACCAGAATTTCTTAATGGCAGCAATTAAAAGTTTTTTGCTTCTTGTCGAATTTAGAGCATGCCACACTATCTCAATGGGATTCATGTCAAGGGATTCTGCGGGAATCTTTTCTCACCTTTCATTCACAGATAGGTGTGAAGTTATCAAACCGGTTTCGCTGGTGGCAAATAGGGGGTTTTAAGATGAATTAACAAGATAGAGCAGACGTCTCTGCCTAAAATTTATTTCTCCAGCAAAACATAAAATAGATAAAAAAATTAAATGCTTAATGGTAGCAGTTAAATCAGACTTCATTGTTGGATTTGATGCTTTTTGATTTTGGTACTTTTCTTTTAATTTATGGACAGTTATTATGCTTTCTCTGGAAAATAAACAAACCTGGCAGATTGTTTAGAACACAGAACTGAGTTCAGAAAAGTCTTGGGCAGTGGCGGACTGGCCATCTGGAGCACTGGAAGTTTACCTAGTGGGCCGCTGGGCAATGTGGGCCTAATTTTTTCACCAGAGACTCTGTTTCACTAAATAGTCTATGACTTTTCATGAATATGTAAGACATATTGTGACACCTGACTCGGGTGAAACCAGGCTTCCCAAGACCCGTATTGATGTGTCAGCTGTCAAACATGGCTTCTTTTGAGAGAAACCAAAATATAAAGCATTAGAGCATAGAACATTCATTGAAATGCAATTCTTATGCACACAAAAAAACTACACAGCAAAATTACATCATTAAATATTAATATATATTATAACTTGAATAAAGCGTCTCACATCGGAGCATGCTGTCGCATTGAAAACGTCAGCGTTTATTTAGCGAGTAGCCTATACATTTGTGTTTGTTGCAATTCTGGGGAAGTATGTCTGTATTTTTATCGATAAATCTGCTCATATCTGTGCATGCGTTTATCAGCCTTTTAATCAAAATGCTACCTTTTGTAAAGTGAAAGTGAGCGCTGTGGGTTAACGCACGCCGATGAGCAGCTTTATTTCAGTCATAAATTCGCAGCCACATTCCAGCCATTATTTCCAGCCTTGGTCAAATTATTTATTTATTATTAATTATTCAATGCTGGAACAAGCATGATGATTAATATTATAAAAAGCCCAAAGTGCTTTGTGTGAAAAAAAGATTTTTTTCTCTCATTCATGTCTTCGGATGTTCCCTAATGTCAACAAATTTTTACGTTTTTAACGCAGATATGTTGTTTTTGACAATCACGACATTTGCATAATTAACACCATTAGATTTATTATGAATTTTAAAGCACAACTAGTCCTTCCATGTGCCATCTGGAGGATATTCTATGAAGCACAACATTTATTTAAATTCTAAAATGGTGCTTGTGGGATTTAGCGGCACTCCGCAAGACAAATTGCAGTCTTCCGCAGAAAAATGTGCATTTTTAATGGCCACATCTGTACCTTAAAACACTTAATATAGCTAAAATCCGCTATTATGTCTGTGTTTGCACATCAAAAAAATCATACAGCCACCTCAAAAACGCTTACCAGATGTGTCTAGTTTCCTGAGGTTGGGATGGCTGGCCTCATATTTACCTTCATGTTCCTTACTTTCTGTCAGAGAATTCTGCAATCTGACAGTAAGTCCACAGTGTACAAAAACAAATGACATGCAGACAAAGACAAAAAAAAAATCTTAGGGCAATTATTTAGAAAATCAAAAAATTTATTTCGTCAATTATTTAGAATTATTTAGCCAGTCAATTTAAATTTTATACTCAAGGTGTCAGGTGATAACTTGAGCAACAGTTCTACTGCAGCTGCGTTTACCATTTAGTTTTCTTACTCTTTAGAGTTCAATATTAACAGTCTCCTAGCATCACTTGTCAGTGAATCATACTTCATAACTTTTCTAACATCTCTAACTTTGCTTGACAACAAAGACCAAATGTCAGTACCTTTTACTGGCCTTATAGACTGGAGGTGGTTCCCTCTGTGGAGGCCTTGGCTCAGAATTTCCTTTGAAGTAGTTAATTAAACCTCCCCATACACTCCTAATTGAGTTTATGTGCTTTTGACTAGTTTTCATGTCTTGTCCCATGTTATCAACCATTCGCTCTGTTCTTTTCAAGGCCTCACCCTGCCGAATCAACTCCTGTTGAGACAAAGAACACACACACACACACACACGCACACACACACACAATGGTCAAAAGTATATGGACAACCTTGTGGCAACAGTTGGAAAAAGGCCCTAATATCAGGGCCTTTTTCCAATTGTTGCCAGAAAGTTGTGATCAGACAGTTGTCTAGAATTGTTTTTGTGCCCCGACATCATCCCTATGTTAACCTTTTGGGATGAACTGGAACACACTGAACCTTCTTGCTTGCTCCCAATAGTACTCTGGTGTCTAAGCACATATCTCCCACAATGTTCCAAAATTTACTGAAAAACCTTCCAGTGTTTCCCCACAGGTCTGAAATATACTTGCATTGGTAGCCATTAGAATGGCGTGCGTGCGTGCGTTCTGATGCAGAGTGGCAGTGTTTTGATCAGGGGTTGCCTAGACCTGACCAACAGATGCAACCCCAGACCATAACACTGCCACTCTGCATCAGGGTGAACGAACGAACTAACAAACGTACGATCGATCGATAGATAGATAGGTAGATAGATAGGATTAGATTAGATTATTGATCCTGACGGAAATCCCAAACATTCAGTAGCAACGAGGACAGTGACACAAAGGCAGAGGTGTAGATGTGATCGCACACTATATAGCTTACAAGCTAGAATCATCAGACCTCATGACCCATTTTTGCCATTTAGCCTCACTGATGAGTGGTTTTCTTAAGGCTGTGGTTTCTTAAGGTTGTGGTTTTCATCTGTTTATTTCAAATCCCTTTTTATCTCCCGTCTGTGTGGAAATGCTCTTATTTTTACTATTAAACATAGCTGTGAGTTATGAAAAAAGTAAATAAAAAAAAAGATTAAACTTCTCTACCATTTAAGTGATTTCGTATCAAGATCATGCAAGATGTTTTTCTGACCACATTTCTTTTAAACATGATTTTCACTACCATTCCAGGTTTTAATAATGTGTTTATAGATTTTAACACAGTTTTAGTAGTTTCAGCAATCTCCTTAGTTTTTTTCTTTTCTTGATGCAGGCCAATAATTTAACCGTTCTGAAACATTGTAACATTTTGGTTAGGACCACAGAATATGTCTTCTGACATGCTTCTTTAAAAAAATAAGAAGTTACTCACTGTATCAGTTATGGTTAAAGCTGAACCATATTACTCACAATGAAAGGCTCTTGACTATTAGCTTAGTCAAATCCACGTAGTGACTTTTTTGGACTGGTGTGTGTGTGTGTGTGTGTGTGTGTGTGTGTGTGTGTGTGTGTGTGTGTGTGTGTGTGTGAGTCTGAGAGAGAGAAATAGTAAAATGTGCCTTCAGTATGCATTTACCTGTTGCTTTTATGTTTACATCTTTTATTGTTGTATTTAGAGGTGAACTGATATACCTCTTCTGGCTTGAGGCAACACTTGCTGTATCAAATACAGTTGAACAAAGGTAGGTCTAAAACCACTCAAAACAAGTTGCTAGTCTGTATGCTGGATGGTTTTGTTGTTCGACTCTTCCAGTATTATTCTAAAAAATATTAGATACACTGCATGGCCAATGAAAGGTCACTATTTCAGAAGGGCCAAATTATTTGCCTGCATCAAGCACCAAAAGCAATTAAGAATATTTGAAACGACTGGGATTGGGTTAAGAACTGTCCAACACATTATTAATAACTGGGTAAGAAGGGAAGCACATGAAATGATGCACCCATTTTGCATAGTACCCACTGTGCAAGCCTCTGGAGGCAGTGTTGATCTGACGTTGTTCCAGTTGATCAGGTTGAAGCTCAGCAACAGTATGTTGCAATAAAATGAAGTCAGCTGAGTACCTGAATGTACTGAATGACCAGGTTATCATATCTTTGGACTTTTTTCTTCCCTGATGGAAAGTTACAGTATTTCAGTATGTGGTTCTGGCTGCATTAGGAATTATTGTTACACATGAATTTGCCACCACACTGTGCACCATAAACAAAGATAATTGTGGTTAGAGAAACCTTGGAATATATAACTTTTATTTATTGATTGATTGGGCAGATAGTGAAGTAGCCTAGTTAGGTTTGATGACCTCTCTATGAAATTTAGTTTGAGGATGTGAGACTGTGTTTTAACAAGCTTGAACTTTGAAAAAAAAAAAAAAAAAAAAAAAACAATGCCCCATCCTTGTGTAACAATTATGTAACAGCTAGGCATAGGGCCAGCACGTGGCTCATTATGATGTTTGTTTATGAGGGGTGTTCATGTCAAACTGGGACTTTTGATTGTGCGGAATAACAGAACACAGCTATGAGAGTGAAAACTACCTTGATTTCTCTGTATAATCCCCTTCTAAACATTTATGCCAGCATTGCTCTAGTGCTTGGATGCCATTAAGGTACAACGTTTTTCCCAGTATGCTGAAACCATGATCAGTTTGCCTGCTTCACGTCTGAAACAGTACCCTCCCTGGACTTCCTATAATGGCCCAAACATCAGTTGGAGTGAGGTCAAGATTGTACAAGGAATGTGGCAATAACTCACCAGTCTTCTGCAAGTTGTCAACAAATTATCTGTAAATTTTCAAAAATCAGGCATTCCACTTACTGAATGTTCTAGGACTGCAATGGGCTCCAAAGCACCTCAGCTGAGATCAGCTTGCTTTTATGCCTTCGTTCATGAGAAATGTCCCAGTTATCTTGAATGCCCCTCATATTTGTGTTTATTTGTTTTAGCAGGAGAGAGGGGGAATGATGTTACTACTGACCACATCTAACTAGATACTCTAAAAAGTATGCCCTTTTATTTAAATAAATTTGTTTAAAAGTGACTTTCTGTACTTTTCCAACTGACATTTTTACTCTTACCACCAATTGTTTTTCAATATTATAAAGCAGACCCCCAATATTGAATAACACAGTAGTTCACTCAAAACAGAGCAATTAAATTATTCTACACTTTAGCCAAAGTAGCAAGCTAGGTAGTGTTACCAGTAAATCTACTGATTGTAAGGGTTATACAAGGAGAAGCATTATCCGATGTCATATCAGTGTTTGTAACTTGTTAAAAAATGTGTTATAACTAGGGCTATTAATATCGCAGAAGTAGCTCACATGTATTATACAAAAATAGACACCAGGATCAGTGCACCGGATTACAAAATTTACAATTATATACAATATAAATATAATTGTATAGAAATATTTTTAGTATGCAAGTGAATATATAAAATGTCTAAACTCTGGTATATTGTATGTGTGCGCATGTGGGGGTGTGGGAGAAATGAGCCGGCCTAACATGTTTTAATTAATCAGTCCAGGAGCACAATGGTAGAAAATGGCTGTCTTGTAAATCTGTCCCAATGGTGAATAATCCTAATTTCAGAATATCCTTAAAAATAAATTTCACAGTTCAAGAAAGTGGAAAACTTTGACAGAATGGCATTCGGGATTCCCCTCAAATTTAGTCTGCAGTCTACGTACAGTGGAACCTCGGATTGTGAGTAACCCGGTTGCAAAGACGTGTGCGCGTAAAGCGTTATTTTGTGTTTGTATGTGTGTGTGTGTGTGTGTGTGTGAGAGAGAGTGTGTGTGTGTGAGAGAGAGAAAGTCATTCTTTCATGTACACGTGCACTGTTTATTATAACACACGTGTGTGCACGCGCATGAAGCAAAACAAGTATCATTAGAGAGGTTCCTTGTTAAAGATCCAGTTTCTCTCTCTGTAAGAAAGCAGTGATTCTGTTAGTGTGCGCGCAAGTGAGTGTCATTAGAGACTGTGCCCCTTCCCTCCTCCTCTTGCCTCCTCCTCACACACACATACACACACACACACACACACACAAACAAACGGAAACACTGATCTGTCGCGATTCTTTTCAAAGGTAAGGTGTAGGTTAGTTTGTTAGATTTTTATTTTACAGCAGTGATTCCGTTAGTGTGTGCGTGCTGGAGTGTCATTAGAGAGGTTCCTTGTTAAAGAAGTTTCCTGATAGAACAGTGTTTCCATTAGTTTGTGTATGAAACCATCCCACACAGTAGCCCCCTCAAATAAGAAAAGAATATGGGCTACTGTGTAAGACGAGAGGGGGGAGGGAGGGAGTCATTCCTCCTTTAGTCTTACTTTAGCTTCACACACTCACACACACAATCAGCGTGTGCGTGCACACACTAACGGAAACATTATGATGTCGGAATTCATTTTTAATTTTTCAATGGTAAGTGGAAAGTGCAGTTTAATTCGTTTTAGTTTTACTTTTGTTTGGAAAAACTTTTTATTTTGTATTAATTATTTTTACGTGAATATTTTTGGGTTGTGGTTTCCATTATTTCTTATGGGGGAAATTCACTTTGATATACGAGTGTTTTGATATACAAGCATGCTTCCGGAATGAATTATGCTCGCAATCCTAGGTTCCATGGTATGGTCAACATCTATGTGTGTGTGTGTGTGTGTGTGTGTGTGTGTGTGTGTGTGTGTGTGTATGTGTTAAAGTAGTCCTACACAATAACCCCCTCCTCCTCGTCTCCTGTTGGAAGTGATTATTTCAAAATTATTGTGTGCAGGTTAAAGTTTGCAGTCTAAGTTCACATCTGTTCATGTGTTTCTTATGGGTTAATTTCGCTCCGAGACAAAATGGCATCCTGGATTCTCCTCGTGGTCTAAAGGCGCAGAAACAACATTTCACAGAAGCGATTCATTTCCTTAGGCACGGTTACAGTTTGGCCACATGATGGCAATGTTGGAAAAAGGGACAGATTTAGTCAAGTGGAGTGGTATGGTTTATATTGTATATTTGTGTCAAAGGTATACAAGACTCACTTTGTCCCTGACTTACGAACAAACCCGACTTACAAATGTGCTCCTGGAACAGAACTTGTGTGTAAGTAGGGGACAACCTGTACAAATATTATTTAATATCAATTAATATTATTGATTGATATCAATAATGTAAGAGAAACTTGTCCTCTAGCCTATTCATTTTAGAGATAGGATAGGTAAATGCAGAAAACTTATAAATGTTGATTTTACAAATTTATTTTATTATACTTTTTGGCTATTTTTGAGTTTCATGTAACATGTAACTGCTTTGTGAGCACTTTGGTTATGCGAAAATTCTCTTACCTCTGCTGTCTCTGTCCCAATTTTCTCACAATCATAAATGAGGCTGAGGGAGTGGCTGCTGCTGTCTATGGCAGACTGAGCAGTGCGCATCACCTCTTGTTCCAGCTGCCTCTGTCGTCGAGCTACAGGGTTTATTGTGCTTTCTTCTTCCTCACCATCGGTGAAGTTAAAGCCGCTTGTTGCTGGTGTGGCATGCTCTCCGTCATCATCTGAAAACGGGTTGTGGAAGTTTGGATACATTGCTAACTTCAGGCAAGGTTGTGAATATGTGGAGGCCTATATCAAAAGAAATGGGAAAAATGCATAAGTATGCAATGTGTAAAGGAGGCAATTGGCAAGTAACCTGGTTCAATGTTTACAATACTCTTCAATGTTGTTTCCATAAAAATTTATTAAAGATTAAAACATTTGTTCTTGAGAACTCTCACTCTCTAACTCACTCCCTCACACACTCACAAAAACAGACACAAACACAAACAAAAAACCCTAAATCATTGTAGTGGAAGAATAGAAAGCACCCTGCTGCATCTTCAGCTGAAAAAAACTAGCACATGAGTGTAAGCTGAATTAAGAAAGTTGGTAGACTGGTTATTACCATAGATGCCAGGTCATCCTTGGCACGTACATGCTGTGTATCCTGATAGCTGTCTGTCTGTCTCTAGTCATGTGTAAAAGTTAGTGCCTCCACTTTTAATTCTATATTTTTTGGGGGGTAAAAAAAAAGAAAAAGGAAAGAAAATCCAAAGACAACCTCAGATGAACAATCACATAACTTTTTTTTTTTGCGTGCCATTATTTATTTAACAAAAATTGAGCTTAAAAAAAAATAAAAAAATTTTAAAAAACCGTGTGGGCAATGCCAAGTACCCATGCACCATGTCAGACCACTAAAAAAATAAATGAATAAATAAACAAATCATGCAAATCACAAGTGGGACATCCATTTTTGCTTGCACCGCAGTTACAATTTAACTAATGTAAGATGTTCACACCTGCACAACAGTGACTGGGAAAACAGTAGCCTTGAACGGAAAGCACTGATAAGACAGTGCGGCCAACAGATAATTTTTGACTCAACCTCGTTTGACCTCGCTGTGTGTGTGTGTGTGTGTGTGTGTGTGTGTGTGTGTGTGTGTGTGTGTGTGAAAAATACACACAATGGCTATGGAAAATAACCATGTAAAATAAAATTTTTGTTGCTTTGCAGAATGAAATGAAGACAAAGACAGTTTGACAATTTACTCATTGAAATGTTTAACATAGAAATAAAAGATAGAACACTTGTATGTCAGAAAAAATAATAAAAAACAATCACTGATTTTGAAAATTATCTCCCCCTCCTAAAATGACTTGTAAACTTAATCAGGTAAAGCTAATTTTAGAAATCTCCCCTATAGTATGTAACTGAAACTCTTGATGAGACTGGTGAAAGAGGCAACCAAGGCTCTGGCAAACTAGGAAAGGTGGACCCCGGCAACTGTAAGAACAGAGTTAGGGGGTCGCGCATGCAAGCTGAAAGAGCTTAGTAATGAGTGTGAAGCAAGAAAAAAAATCTATTTGCATGTACTCAAAAGATTACCGAGAATGCACAAGCATCAGAAACCGATGTGAAAAATAAGATGGATGTGATAGCGTCTGCAGCTCAGATTATGCCAGTAGTAAAAATCAAACCTACAAGCTT
>JAOVVA010076176.1:0-13053 GCA_028565275.1 Leiocassis micropogon
ATAAAAGGGGTTTGTAAATGCTGATTACACCTTTAAAGTTATGAAGAATAATCAAACATACACACAGAAATAAAACACACTGAGTAAATATATGTATATGCGTTTTGCCCTACTGGCACACCTTAAAGATGTTTAAAATAGTGTCCAGATGTGACTTGGTTGGAATCTTCACAACCTTTTGTGAATTGATGGCATTTTTGGGACATTCATCAGTCCAGGCAAAGTCAGAGAGGATGTACAGAAAACGGAGCGATATACTTGTGTAAAGAAATACTGTATCATGCTGTATACACGAGCCTGCGGCGTCATTACCACGGCAACAAATGCAGATGGAGCTTGCGGCGTCATTGCCACGGCAACAAGCGCACGCGCGGCCTGCGGCACCGTTACCACGGTGACGGACGCAGATAAAAATGGAGAACAATTATCGCTGGACTGAGAATAAAGGGAAATGTCATAGCACTTTGGGAGGAATGCATGAGTACCGGCACAGTGAGAGGGAATTTACAGAAACAGGGAGATATATAAAGAAATGTCATTCTGCACGCGAGGCCTCAGCGTCGTTACCACGGCAACCGTTACTTTGGCCTTTACTTTTTTTGTCATAATTCCTCTTTCCTGGGACTAACAAAAAACAATTACTCTTCAACTTCTCTGTTTCTTGCTTGTTTGTCTTTTGTCAAACCGATTTACACGCTAGCATGTAGGGCTACCCGATTCCTGCTAAACATGTAAATTTGAAAGATTTGAAATTTGAAAGATTTTTCTCCATGGGAATTGACATCACGATTCTGATTTCACATGATTATCTTTTTTTTTTTAACCTAAACATTTATTGCATTAAATAAATAATTTAAATAACAATAAATAAATAATTGCTGTCTACACAGGACTTTCGACCCTAACAAAAAAAAATCACTTTTTTCTATTTTAGAAGCCTTAAAGTGAATAACTTCCAGAAACAAGTCGTCAGAATGTACCTGCCTCCAGGTTCTGATTGTAGTGGTGTTTTGTATTACGCTGTGTGTGTAAGACCAGTGAGTGTGACTAGTTGCAATCTGGGATTGTTGTCAAGTAAATAATGAAATTAAAAAGAAATCAGAAATGAGATGTTCTAATTGAGATCTTTTTTTTCCAGATTAATCATGCAGCCCCATTTGACAGGCAGCACAGCATCATTTGTAATAGGAAAAAAATACCTGCTTAGTTTGTTTAAAATTGTAAGAAAATCTGTAAAAAAAAAAAAAAAATTTTATAATTAATTGAGATATTTATAAGATCATGATACATTTACATTTAGGGATTTGGCAGACGCTCTTATCCAGAGTGACTTACTCCATCCAGTCCTTAAGTTTCCATTATTGAATAGACCCTTACACTGGGTTTTAGACCATTTGGTCACGTATAAACACTCTTAGTGTATTTTTTATAGAAGAGTGACTCTGCTGCGTGACGTTATCCTAATCAGACCGCTCGAATCACACCTGTCTCAAGCTCCTATAAGAGAGCTGTATCATAATCTGATCTGGAAGTTGAGTCGTGTCAACTGGACTTCTTTCTTGTTCGGTAGAAACTTTTTACAAGTAGCTTCTTCAGTCTGGAGTAAGTTTGTAAATTTCTCATATTTGAACCATCCAAGGTCAAAGGATTCTCCCTTGTAATGTGAACAGTGGAGAAGGTGGGAGTAGGAGGGAGAGGATCCTTTTGACTTGGAGGACTCAGACTGAAACAGCTTCATGGATGAGTAGTGAAGTGTTTCTACCTAACAAGAAAGAATTCCAGAGGACATCATTCAACTTCCAGGTAACCTCTGCGGGAGATTATTCTTCCACCTGTTAATGTTGCCTTTAATTTAAGATATTAGACATATATTTTATAACTTACAAGAAGAATCAAAGAAAGAGTCCGGACTCCGTGCAGATTTGGATAGAGTAAGACAGGATTTATTGCAGCAATAAAAACCCAAGTGAGCCAGCCCAGCAATGCCTAGGTTGAGAATCCAAGCAGTACCAAGGGGAGGGGAAGAGGCGCACACCCCTAGTCCCTTCCTCGGTACACTTTTTTTTCATTCCTTAGTAAATTATTAATCCTTTATAGTCCAACTATTTCCAACAAGGTCACCCATTAAAAGTACCAATTATTATTATTTTAAAAGAAGAAAAAAAGAAGAAAAAAAAAAAACTGAAGCCCAAATTCACTAATACTGATAAATCCTTGTGTCAACGTCGGATGACCAATTATAATTACCTTTTTCCTACCTTGTACGCGCCGGTATTCAAGTTTGCGCACCAATAATGGTTGTAGATGTGGACATGTGATCTTGTGCAACGCCCACATGTAAAACACAGACACTCCTACCTCCGTAATAAACACGGAGATGTTAGTCCCGTCCGAATGCATACATGAAATGACAGCCGTCATCTGAAAAAAATTCAAACTCAAACGTCGTTTGGAAAACTAGTCCCGTCCGAATAGGGCTATAGACAGTTATGGCAGTCCGGGTTATAACCCTACTGAGGATTACAACCCTACTGAACCTGTCGTGGATCAGGACTCCGGGAGAGTTCTATCCGGGATGAGTTCGCGCCGTCTGGATCATTAATGCAATATCTACAGGAGAGAGGGCTTACATATTTTAGGACAGACGAATCCAAACCCTGTCTTTTTTAAAGACTGCGTCTGGAAGCGAATAGCCCTCCATCTCACACTTTTAGACTTGTAAGGCCAACGTCTAGCACTCTTAGTACACAAACTAACACTAATTAACAGAATGTAATACAATACTAATGTAACAATGTAACACAATGTAACAACACTAATGCAACACAATATTAATGTAACACAATGTAATACAATACTAGTGTAACACAATACTAATGTAACAATGTAACACAATACTAATGTAACACAATACTAATGTAACACAATACTAATGTAACATAATGTAATACAATACTAATGTAACAATGTAACACAATGTAATACAATACTAATGTAACACAATACTAATGTAACACAATACTAATGTAACATAATGTAATACAATACTAATGTAACACAATGTAATACAATACTAATGTAACACAATACTAATGTAACACAATACTAATGTAACATAATGTAATACAATACTAATGTAACACAATGTAATACAATACTAATGTAACAATGTAACACAATACTAATGTAACACAATGTAACACAATACTAATGTAACACAATGTAATACAATACTAATGTAACACAATACTAATGTAACAATGTAACACAATGTAACAACACTAATGCAACACAATACTAATGTAATACAATACTAATGTAACACAATACTAATGTAATATAATGTAATACAATACTAATGTAACACAATACTAATGTAATATAATGTAATACAATACTAATGTAATATAATACTAATGTAACACAATACTAATGTAACATAATGTAATACAACACTAATGCAACACAATACTAATGTAACATAATGTAACACAATACTAATGTAACAATGTAACACAATGTAACAACACTATTGTAACACAAAGTCTGACTTACTGATAAACTCCTCTTTGATGTGCAGTCCAGGAACAGGCTCTGTCCAGCTTGTCTCCATATATACACACACACACACACACACACACACACTCATGTGTAGACATACACTTGCATACAGTATACAGCATACACACACACACGTATATACCAACACACACACTTTAAACCCGGGTGTTCTTTCTCAGTTTTCGGTCTGTTCGCGAGTTAGCCCCGCCTCTCGTGACGTCACCACCAATCAGAAAGCGTTCAGGGTAAACTCGAACACAGACGAAACCGTTTTTTTTTAGGCTGTTTAACAGGATTGTTCAACTTCCTGAAAATACACTACATTAAATAAATTTCTTTATAATGCTGTTTATATGCCTACAGATGAACAATTATTATTATTTTAAAAGAATGAAAAAGGAAGAAAAAAAAATAACTAAAGCCCAAATTCACTAATACTGATAAATCCTTGTGTGTGAACGTCGGATGACCAACAGCGCCCTCTACCGCACGCACCGCGCTACCGCAAGCTGCTCCTGCATTAAGTTCATAACTTCTGTATTAAAAGATTCTCTGCATCGTATTGATGGAAAATTAGCCAGCTTTTTTCATGTTGTGACATTACCTAAATATGGACATATATTAAAAGAGAAGTAAACAAATTAAATTAATAGTTTAATGATCAAATTTCACCTATTTATGTATAACCAAAGAACAAAGTGCAAATATAAAAACGATGACATCATAAGTGCAATAAAACTCTTCGAATTTACAAATTGCACTTTGTCTTGAAGGGTTAACTGCACATATGATTTTACAGTTTATTGCATTTTGTTCTTGGATAATAAATAGGGAAAATAAATAATTCTATGATAAACATTTCACCTGCAGTATTAAATATAAAAGGACGAACTGCAGTATAAAAACTGTGACATCAAACGTGCAAGTAAACCTTCATGATGAAGTGCAATTTGTCAATTTGAAGAAGCTTAATATCTGGGGGTCGTGTTTAAAAGATATCACAGTGTACTGTATAACTGTTATAGTGTTATAGTCTGTTAGCGTAGCCTTTAAAACTCAAAGCATTTTAGTCATTATTTGTTTTGCTGTTTTTTTTTAATAAACATGTAGGGTTCAGGCTCGTAGGGCAACTGGTGGCCGAAGCCCCATTAACACACACCAGCTCTGCTTCCGTATAAGCACATATATTTTTTTAGGCAATAGGGCAAACTGGTGGCTCAGTGGTAGGAAGGGCCCGGGTTTGATTCCCAACAACTGGATGAAGTGCCAGATAAAATGGGAGGGTTGTCGCTCTGGATAAGAGCATCTGCCAAATGCCTAAATGTAAAAAATTTGATGTAACTGATTAACTCAAAAATTAACTGGTGCCCCCCTGGGAGCTGGTGCCCCCCTGGGAGCTGGTGCCCTACACAGACTGCGTACTCTGCGTATAGGGAGCGGCGGTACTGGAGAACTTTCAGAGCACCAAAATTCAAAGATATTGCTTTTTAAAGTCAAATATTTTGGTTTAATAAATTCAGTAGTATTTACATTTCAAAACTAACGATTCAACAGTGGTTACATTTTAAAATGTGTTTTCGAAGGCTGATATAATTCAAATAATTATGATGCTAATTTTAAATTGTCGTTTTTCCTTTTTTCAAAGAGAGTTTAGTTTGTTCCTCTTTTCTTACCCAGAATATTGGCCATTAGTGCTGACAGCTTAATTTTTTCATCAGAGAAAGTTTTGAAAAAACAGTTCCTCCCAAGCTCTTATTCATGTTTTTCTATCACCCTGTCATGTCTCAACTGTCCTTAAATTATTTAAATCATTTATTTATTAATTTTTATTTTATTATACATTTATGATTCCTTTTATAATTTTAAGATTATAAGATTATATTAATCTTTATATATTAATGATTAATTATTGGACTTGTTTATGGTTCCGATTAAGGATTACTTTTATCAAAGCTTAATTACATTAGAGTGTATTATTATTATTATTGTTGTTGTAAGGAGGATAAATTTTCCTCCTCAGTAATGTATGTGAGAGGATAAGTTTATTTTTTTTTCTTTATGCTTTTTAATGCTACTTAAAAGTCGCAGAGGGGGAAATATGTAAGCATATTTTAATTAAATATACTTGTGCATGTAGCAATGTAATCGACAGAATGTTAATCTTAGTGAAATAATATAGAAGCAGGGTAGGCAAAACAAAAGCAAGCCAGGAAACCAGGCAACACACACATGTTTGAATATGTTGAGTGCACATTCAATGTGTGCATCCATAGTAACACACACATGTTTGCACAGCGTCTATATACACTATAACACGTGGTCACAGTGTTATAGTAAACAGTACACGCGTGCACAGATGTTGATTATACCAGTAAGAGACGAGCACTAAGACCCAGCAGGGGAGACGATTACCCACAATTCCGCAGCGCAAGAGAGAGAGAAACCGTTGGTTCAGTTGTGATCACGTGACACTCGGCGTCAAAAAAAGAAGCGCATGCGTGATACATGATACTCGGTGCTCGTAAATCAAGACTTGTTCATTTTCCAAGTTAAAATTTATTAAAAATATTTGCTCGTCTTGCGGAACACTAGCAAACCGCATTACTCGCAATCCGAGGTTTCACTGTATAAGATTAGCATTTATAAACAGAACAACTATTAATGAACTTTAGTTATATAGTGTACTACAGAGTAATAGTGTTAGTCGTAGTAGTAAGGGTTAATTTTAATATCAATATTAAGTTAGTATTACATTTTCTTAGGTTTACTTTTTATTTTAATTAATTTAGTGAACTGCAGGATAAATTCATGCCATTGCCTAATTTTGACTTTGAATTGGTTGAGTCATTTTGCAGGCTGGCTACGTCATTATAAGTTAAAGCACTCTTTCCTTCTGATTTAATCTTGGCCCTTGGCTTGTCTGGGGATTTTCCTGAGAGCTAGAGCTCACACCCTACCCCATCCAAATCGTTACAATGTTCATCTGATTAGAACATTAGCTGCTCATATTAGCAAACTGGAAAAGGTGGTCAATGGTTTTAATAATGGATTTGATTGTTGATCCCTTTGTTTTTTAGCTTTAAAAAAAAAAAACAAGTCTGGCCATCTGTGCTCTGTGTCCGGGAAAAAAAACGGAACTGAAAGTTATTTCTATAGCTTTTCCTAAGCGTCTCTGATCTAATCTTAGTTTGCCAAAGCCTTGGCAAGGTACTTTCTGCTCTTTTCCATTACGCTCTGTCTGCATTAAAGTTCCTTATTTCTTACTTTTTGTGTGTACGGGTCATCCTTTGGTCACAGTTCAAGTTTTCTACATGTTTTTCCACTTGATTAAAGTTAGAAAGGGGTATCATAACATAAAATCAGTAAGTACTGTAAGTATATTGTTAGTTTGGATATTATATTAGGTATCGCTTTTGCTTATGTATAATTTTCACTTGTCTTGTTTTGAGACTGTTTCACTGAATTTCCACCACAATACATAAATAATTAAAATAAACTTCTCTGGAATGCAGGATTGTGTTAACATGACCCAGACTGTGAACAGACCAAAACATTTACATAAAAGCATGGAGCAATTTAAATGACACTCTTCGTTAAGCCAAGAATATCAGCGAATTTAATAATACACAACATAAAATTGCAAATCTCACACTTATGACATCTGAGCATCAACACATTTGACATGTTTTAATTTCTTCCTTTCTAGAAACAGTACCTTCTTGTTCACTTCTGCAGCTGGGCGTGGCAATCCAGACGACCTAACACCAGGAGAGGTTGTATCTGGCTTCACCACAGCAGAGGACAACTAAACACAGAAGGTGGCCAAAGTTAGAACAAAATTCACAAGATCTAACACCTTTTATGTTTGCTGTGTACTTTTACTCAAGTACAAATGTAAATGAAGGACTTCTACTTTTACTTGCGTAATATTTTACCTGGGGTATGTCATGACATTGCTTATATTATTGGAACACTTTTCATTGAGCACTGTTCAATCCATCATCTGAAAACGGAAAAAGTACGGCACAACTGCAAAGCCACCAAGACATGGCCGTCCACCTAAACTGACAAGGAGAGCATTAGCAATCAGAGAAGCAGCCAAGAGGCCCATGGTACTGTAACTCTGGAGGAGCTGCAGAGATCCACAGCTCTATTAGTCAACTATTAGTCATACACTCCACAAAGGCACTAGCCTTTATGTAAATATAGCAAGAAGAAAGCCATTGTTGAATGGAAGTCATAAGAAGTCTTATTTGCAGGTCTGCATGACTTGTAGCAAAACCTCAAACGGAAATGTCTTGGTAGGTTTGCAGTTGTGCCGTACTGTTTCCATTTTGTGATGCATTGAACAACGCTCCATGAGACGTTCAAATCTTGAGATATTTTTTTTGGGACTCTATTTACTAATTAGGTGACTTCTGAAGGCAATCGGTTCCACTGGATTTTAGTTAGGGGTATCAGAGTAAAGGGGGCTGAATACAAACGAATGCCACAGTTTTTAGATTTTAATTTAGGAAAAAGTTTGAAATGTCATATTTCATTCATCATTTTCCTTCCACTGCACAAGGCTAGTGTCTAGATTTGTGGAGTGTATGACTAATAGTTGTCTTGTGGACACTATAATATATAATGTCTCTTCTTTGTGTTGGTCTCTCACATAAAATCACAATAAAATACATTTATGTTTGTGGCTGTAACATGACAAAATGTGGAAACGTTTCAGGGCTATTAATACTTTTGTAAGGCATCGTACTGTAATTAAAATATTTGCATTGACTTTAATCATATCGCTCTTTTAATATTCACGAGACACTTAAAGGCTAACAAACATGATGAAGAGAGAATCGCACCTGAGGGAGAGAGAGAGAGAGAGAGAGAGAGAGATTCACGATATTCCCTATCTTTTTTCTTTTCTTTTTTTCTTCCCTTCTTTCACACCAACTAGAATAAATACAGTCAAATGTATATGTTGTTTCACTTTAACACTGCAACACTAGAATATACAGAACCTGAGCCATGCAGGGTAAGGTGTATGGGTAGTGTTAGACAAAATGGCTGGGTATAGATAGCTATTTGTCTATCTATTTGTCTATCTACTGTATCTGTATATATATATATATATAAACAATGGGGTCGTCGTGAGCGTACGCACAGAAGTTTTCCTGAAAAGTTGTCAGGCCTGGTTTTATAGCTAACCAGCTGATGACCTGGTGTGTTATGGCCAGGTTGTTGATCTGTGTTGTGATCTGTGATTTGGTTAGCTAGCTGCCGACCTGTAGTGTTTGCATTATGCAAATTTACGATATACATGGTTGATACTGATATTGTCCTTTTCCGAATGTCACTGTGGTTTTTTTGTTTCTTGGTTTGCTTTTTTTTTTTTTTTTTATTCAACTCTTCATATCTCATATGCACTTACTGAAACCTGCATTTTTAAAGTTCAGTTAACCACAGCACCACACCATCTTCATAACAGGAAACACTTTGCTGCCATAGTCTTTTTCCGCTGCGTCTTAATAAGCCTTTATGAGACAACTTTAAGAACTCTATATGACATAACACTTCGTTATCAGAGTAAATATCATGTCTTCACAGAGCGTACTGTACTGTCAGACTGTCAGGTGAGCTGATTGTTTCTAGCTAGTTAAGTTTAACATTTAATATTACATTGATTTCTATGCCCTGCGATGGATTGGCACCCTGTCCAGGGTGTACGCTGCCTCGTGCCCTGGGCCTCCTGGGTTGGGCTGCAGGTTCCCGCGACCCTGAGTCCAGGATAAAGTGGTATAGACGATGAGGCAACGATGTCTGATTTTCTAACACACTTTTTTATTATTTTTTTATCAAATTAGTAATAACTGGATCTAACTAGTCCTGACACCCAGTTTAGCTTGCTATTACTAATAGCTATAAGAAGCTGCATAAAGATACCATAGTATTACCTGGATACTTCAGCACCACAGACTTTATAGTATACCAAGCACTTCAGTGGGAACCATACATATACCACTGTACTTCAGTGAATACCATGGTATATACTGGGTAGCAGAGGGTACATACTGTACTGTACCGTATAATATTCCATCCATCCATCTAGGAACCTCTGATAGAAATATAGAGCCAATATAGAGCCATATAGAGCCTAATCTGCATGTCTCTCGACAGTGGGAGGAATCAGGGCATAGCTGAAGAAAACCCACCAACCATGGGTAGAACATGCAAACTCATGCACACAAGCTGCAAGGTGGGAATCGAACCCGGACCCTGGAGGTGCAAGGCGACAGTGCTAACTACAAAGCCATACTGCATAAGCCGAACTACAGTTTATTGTAAAAAAATAAAAAATAAAAATCCAAATATTTTTAAATCTGCTCATTTGTGAGTCTCATGTCCATATAGAACCAGGTTAAAAAAATTTTACGCAGTTATCTTTAAAAATTCAGTTTGTAGAAAGCTTGTTTAATGTCACATCCAAAAGTGCTGAGACTATTTTTAACTATATAAGTCCAAATGTCACATACATAAACCCACAAAACAATAAATATTACAATAGTACAGTAAATATCCTCAAAAGCTCTTGTGTGGCCTTTGGTTGTTTTTCATCATTTAATATCAGTTTTTTTTTTTTTTTAAACATGTAGTGGTTTAGTTTACCAAATTATCTCTGTTTTTTAGAAGGTTGTAAGTTCACACACTAGAACTGCAGAGCCTTTTCTTCTTCTACTACTACTACTGCTCTTCTCTGACACTGACCAGTACAGACTTCTGAGTCGGGCATTTTAATACTAAGGTCTAAATACCGAAAGTCTAAAGGTCTAAAGTCGAACACCGACGGTATTTCGTCCTGTGTGTTAGAGCGCCCACTGGTGGAAGAGGAAAGCTTGAAAAGAAAGTACAGTAACCATATAAACTTCCCACAAAAAAGTGTACACATGTTGTATTCTTTGTAGACATTTCACATGCATGATTCTTTTACACCAGATATATAGTTTTAAACTATTCATTTATAGTGGGAGGAATGCATTTAGAGCATTTGGTAGACACCTTGTCCAAACATCCAAAGCGACCTACCTACTATATTTTTATCTCATTGTGATCAGCAGATAAGGGTTTACGGCCTTGCCCAAGGGTCCTGCAGGGGCAACTTGGTGGCGGTAGTAGGGTTTTATCCTGGGACCTTCAGATCAGCAGGCCAATGTCTTAACCCCTGAGCTACCCCTAAATACACACTTGATGTGAGACTGGTCCATCACATGACACCATGCATACACTCACGTTTATGAATTATTTACCAGGATTCTGCTTACTGGCATGTTTTACACAGTGAGAGGAAATTGGATAGTCCAGAGGAAACTGGACAAGCCGGTAGGGACACACATTGCCAGAGGGAAGAACGTGACTTGGGGAAATTGAAATGCTACAGCATTCAAAAACATTCAGTACAATATGTGCTTCGGGCTTTGTGGTAACAGTTAGGGAAAAAAACACACACGTGCTGGTCAGGTGTCCACATACGTTTGATCACATGGCTGCAAACAGACATGTTACTGAGAAACAACAAATCGTAAAAGATGTCAGAAAACCTGTGCTGTGCCGCTGGTTTTCCTTGCTTGGGATCACTTTTGGTTTGTTCTGACCTCTCCAGACCAGAACATCCCACAAGAGCTGCAGTTATGGAGTTGCTCTGACCCAGTCGTCTAGCTATCACACTCTGGCCCTTCTAAAAATCTTGTTGTGGAGTTTTTCATTTTTCATTCATGACTGGAAACATCTCCCAGTGGTGCTGAAGGGTCAGATTTCCTATCTGCATGGCTCCCATCACTTTTAAATCCACTAAGAAAGATTTGGAAAAGCCAATCATTCACTGAGGTCTCTATATGTGAGGAGGTTCAAGCTCTATGCATGAGCAAAACTAGAAATCCATATACAGCACATACAGTATCTCACCCCAGTACACTTTTTCCATTTCCCCCCAATATTTTCTCTTTTACTGAACCGTCTTGTCTGGTTATTTTCATATTCACCCTTTTATACTAACAATATACTACTGCAGAGTTTTAGTTTTGTAGATGAATAAACGAGTCGCTCGGTCTGTTTGCTGTGCTTTGAAAAGCTCAGATTTTTTATATGTTTATAAGGCCAAAGACCTGGTGTCATGTAAACTGTTACTACAAAGAACATAAATCATTTTAACATGTCCTGGTGAAATCCTGAAGAACAAAGAGTTTTTCAGATGTTCATCCAGAGATTGACCACACAGTGTTAGCTTGAGGGAGGGGTAGAGAGAGAGAGAGAGATGGTACGTAACATGTTATAATCAGATCCATGAGCAAGAGAGTAAGAGATTAGAATTAAATTATTATATACAGAGGGGCCCAAAAAAATGTATACACACTGCATAAATGTATAAAAACATAACCAACATTGCCAGAAGTACTAAAAACCTGGTTTATGAACCATGGCATCCCTGTGTTTGATTGGCCAGCAACCTCGCCCAGCCTAAATCCATAGAGGATCTATTGAGTATTGTAAAGAGAAAGATACGAGACACCAGACACAACAACGCAGAAGAGCTGAAGGCCGGTATAAGAACAACCTGGGCTTCCATAACACCTCAGCAGTGCCACAGACTGATCACCTCCACATTACTGCTGTAATTCATACACAGGGAGCTCCGACCAGGTATTGAGTGCTGTGCTTGTTCATACATTCCACTAGTTTAACATTTCTGTGTTAAAAATCTTTTTTTTAATTTTTTTATTGGTCTTAAGTAATATTAAATACTGAATTTTGTTTAGTTGGAAAACGAACCAAATTCAATTAAATTTAATTTCATTTGTATAGTGCATTTTACAATGGTCATTGTCGCAAAGCAGCTTTACTGAATCAAAATGATTGGAAATGTGATAAAATGTGTATGAATCAAACAGATCAGATAATCATCAAAATAAAAAATAAAAAAACACTTAATGATATTCTAATTTATTGAGATGCGCCTGTATATATTAATATAATATACAGGGTGTCCCAAAAACATTTTCACACTATTTTCTTGTCTAACAGCAATAAGATGTATATAACTAACTAAGTTTAATGTTCTACTTTTTTTTTTTTTTTACTTTTTTTTCAGTGGTAATGACAGTGTGCTGTTAAAAAGGCTACCACGTCGACCTCACATGACGGGTCTATGTGAAAGGACTGGTCTTTATCCCCCCTCTTCCTACAACCTTAGAGGAACTCAAGCTGGACAATGTTACGCAATACTACTGTGTGTGGTGTAGCAGGAGCTGGACTACCGACTCGATCTGTGTTCGTGAACATTTGTGAAGCTTTGTGAAATCGGTTATAAAATCGATATCCGTTTAAATATGTTACTGGAATTTTGATAAATTCAATTCAATTTTATTTGTATAGCATTTTAACAATTGTCATTGTCGCAAAGCAGCTTTACACAATCAAAAGAATTATTTAAGTTTGTATGGAATGTGAATG
>JAOVVA010076187.1:0-13053 GCA_028565275.1 Leiocassis micropogon
TATATGTAATGTAAGTGAGTAAGCATAGTTGACAGCAATAGTCATCTAGTGATATTTCATCATATTTACTTTAGTTTTCATATTTGTTCCATAGCAGAAATTCTCCAGTAAGAATTTATTTTATTAATAATGATTGAGAACATTAATTTACCCAGTCTGTTGCGATGAAGAGAAAGCAGGCAAAGTCGAAAGGCAAAGCTTTCAATTTAATGGACACGCTATGTCCCAACCCTCACCTATGGTCACAAGCTTTGGGTAGTGACTGAAAGATTGAGGTCGCATATACAAGCGGCAGAAAATAGCTTCTTTTGGTAGGTTGGCTGGGCTCAGCCTTAGAGATAACTGAGGTGGGTCAGGAATCTGACAAGGATGCCTCCTGGACGCCTACCTAGAGAGGTGTTTGATTGGGGGGGAAGGCCATGGGACAGACCCAGGAGTAGATGGAGATTATATCTCTCGTCTGGCCCTGGGTATCCCTGTTCATTAGCCCCGGGAGGGGGTTAAGAGAGAGGGATGTCTGGGCATCTGGTCAGACTGCTTCCCTGCGACCTGGATCCAGATAAATGGTAGAAGATGGAAGGATGGATGGATTGAATAGATTAAACATTCTTTCAAATACAGTAAAAAAACACACAGTAAATGTACAAGATAATCTTTTAAAACTTAATTGAGCTTTGGAGACACCAGCAGAGAGATGCTGCCTTGCACACAGTGTGTAATTTGCATTTATTTAAAGCCCTTGTCGGACTACTGGAGTAAGCCACTGATGACCAAAACAAAAAACCCACTTACACACATATACATACAAATGTGATTACTAAGCATGTTTAATGGCATTTTCGTCCTTCACATTGTGTGTAATGAGGATCAATTTGTTGTGTTCTTATCGATCTTGTTGCTAATGTGATCCTGCTTACGGATGTGAGATAAATAGGCTTTGTCACTTACACTCTCGGAGACAATGGCATACTTCAGTTTTTGAAAGCAGCATTGATTAAAAGTACCGTTGCTAATGGACAATCTGCATTAGAAAATCTTTAAAGAGTGCGAGTTGGGCTTTCTGGCTGTTGTGCACAATAATTACTCAATGCGAAACATAAGCGAGATCGTTCCAGTTAATCACGGCTAAATATTAGTCAAGTGATGTTACCGCATATACTGCATTTCTAATTAGGGCACACCTTGGATTAAAACAGGATCTAATACACAGCAGTCTGCAGTACAGCAGCAGTTTTGTGTTGTGTTTCTGCACTTTAGCATATTATAGACTGGCTGGCCAAAAAAAGTAGCACACTCGAATATTGTGTTGGATAGACTTTAGCTTTAAATACAGCGCACATTTGCTGGAATTGTGGAATTGTTTCGCCAACCTTAAAATCCTTAACAACCTTAATCTTTTAAATAGTATTAGTAATAGTAGTTAGTAATAGTAATTTAGTAATAGTAGTAATAGATTAATCATTAATAGTGAATAATAACAGGGCACTTTTTTTCCATTTTTAGTTTAATTTCTACAGTTTTAGTGGCACAATCCCCCCCAAAAAAAGTTTTTGTCCATGTCCTCATTTAAAAGCAAGGCTTCTAAAAATCCAGTGGTCAGTGGTGTGTATTGCATGTACAATGCCCAGCTGTGCCATCAGGAAATAGAAAAAAATGCATTGATGTGATACCCTGGTCATTCAGTACATTCAGGTCGTCGGCTGACTTAATTTTATTGGCTCCTAACATTGCTGAACTTAGACCTGACCTACTGAAGCAACACCAGATCATCCCCTAACACTGCCTCCAGAGGCTTGTACAGTGGACATGATAAATGATGGGTGCATCGCTTAATGCGCTTCCCTTCTTACCCTGATACACCCATCGCTTGGGGATGGTATCAATCTGGACCTTTTGTTCCAAAGGCCAATGTTTGTGCTCCCTTAGCAAACTGAGTGAATTTTTTTCTGATTAGCCTCACTTTTCCTAAAGCTTTTTATTCCCAATCATGTGAGTTCTTGTCACATTGTGTGTGTAGAAGTGCTGACAGGGTTAAAAGAATTTTTGCTGACTAAAGCATGTTTTTTATTTATTTATTTATTTATTTATTAAAGTGGTTAAAAAAAAGTAGGTAAAATATGAATTGTGTTATCAAGGTAAGATGGAAATGCAACAGCATAAAAAGGAATAAGCATAGCTAAAATCCTATGCTTGGGCTAGCCGTGAAATAATATAAAAAAATATTCACATCGGTTTATTTTATTTATTTATTCATTTTTTTCTCACTTGCATCGTTCCCGTTTTCTTGCTGATATCGTTACTGCTCTTCTAAAATCATTGCGTGTCCATGTTGTTAACCTGATCAAATTATGGACAAAATCCATTTATCAGGAAAATAAAGTGGGACCTGCTCATTCATGCTCTTATGCCATCAGTTGGTCATGATTATATCCATTTTGCTCATGCCACATGAACATACAGGTCAAAAGCTTCCAATAATGTTCCTGCTAGACATCAGAACAGACAAAAAGTAACTGCCATTCACTTTGATCCCAGCATCGTTGTTCCACAGTCCATCGAAACTGGACAGCTGAAGATTACAGAAAGACCAGGTGATGTTTTAACAATCTATAACTGTCCGGTTTTAGTGAGCCCATGTCCACACTGGCCTCGTGTTCCTGTTCTTGGCTGACAGTGAAGCTTGATGTGCCCATTTGCTTGCACCTGTGAGAGCACCAGGTGCAATTTCGTTTGAGGTAGAGTAAATCTCATTCACACCATCCACTTGTTTATTGTCCTTATTTTCCCTAATAAAATCCTATACATGCATCAGCGCTTAATGACACCTCTGCTTTTCTTTTTTTCTTTTTTCTTCTGTTTGATCGATTTTCCCTTTCAAACACTATACTCCGATTTCACTGTCCAGCAGCATTTCTACTAGTGCAAAGGGTACATTATAATATATATTGACACAAAAAAGACATGGTTTGTCTCGATACGTTTTACACCTCCGCTTTTAGGTTTGTGTTTTCAGGTTGTCTGTGCATCTCCCCGTCTCCAGTCGACTGCACATAATGGTCTCTTCATACAGTAATGCTTGTAGAGAATAGAAAAAAGAGATGTGGATATAGCGCTTCAGAGTAGCTCTAAACATACTGTAGGTACTGATGTGCAAACATGTTAATAACAGACTTAAGTGTGCCTTTTTAACACGAGCTTTACTTGCTTACTCAAATGAGGAGCAGTAAGTTGAGTTCCACAGTTGTTCAATGTATTTCAACCTAAAACAAGTATTTTACCCCCTGTCTATTTTACACCTTTACGAAAGACAAGCAGTTAAAAAAAAAAACTTCTAAAAGATAATAAAATCACAGCGGTATTTTTGTTTTCTATTTAATATGGTGCTCTTGTCTGAGATCACAGCCAAGGATGTAACATGAGCTTGGTTCGTCTGGTTATAAAAAAGGCAACAGAGTCGAGGAGGGTGAATCAGAGTGTAAAAGGGGTAACAATTTAACTGGCTCCAAGCTATGGTGGTGCAGACACAATGGAACTTCTTAAGATGACATTCCTAATATAGGCATCTAAAAGAATAGCTGATACTGTTGAGAGTTTATGGGCTGATATTGGCAGCCAGGAGTTTTGGGAACTGGGATTTTTTTTTTTTTTTGACATAAGCTATACCAGGAAGGATGCTCTTACAAAACAATTGGGATTTTTTTCTTCTTGATTCCGTTGTGGACTAAAAGGCTAAAAGGAATCAAGAAGATGCATGAAGGTTATTAACTAGATCATATTCTTTGAGCATTAGAATGGGAAAGAAAAGTGATTTTAACTTTGAACCTGGCATGGTTGTTGGTGCCAGACGTACTAGTCTGAGTATTTCAGACTTTTAATCTACTGGGATTTTTTACACACAAGCCATTCCTAGGGTTTACCAAGAATGGTCTGAAAAAGAGAAAATATCCAGTGAGGAGCAGTTTTCCAGTCGAAAATGCCTTGTTGGTGCCAGAGGTCAGACTAGAATAGCCAGAGGAGTTCGAGCTGATAAAAAGGCAGCAGTAAACATCTTGTTACAGCTGAGTGATTCCACGGAACATCTCTGAGCGAACAACAAGCCAAACCTTAAAGCAGATGGGAAAACGGCTAGAAACAGGAAACTGATGCTACAATTTTCATGGGCTCACCAAAATTGAACAATAGAAGGAACCTTACCTGGTCTGATGAGTCTCGATTTCTGCTGCAACACTGGGATCGTAGGATCAGAATTTGGCTTAAGCAACATGAAAGCATGGATTCATCCTGCCTTGTTTGAGTGGTTCAGGTTGGTGGTGGTGATGTGATGGTGTGGAGGATATTTTCTTGGCACATTTTTAACTTGTAGGTACCAATTGAGCAAGACTGTGGTGTACCACAACTGTAAAATAATTTCAAATTAGTTTCTTGAACATGGCAATGAATCCACTGTACTCAAATGGCTTCAACAGTCACCAGATCTCAATCTACAGTAGCAGAGCAGTTTTTGGGACGTGGTGGAACAGGATATATCCGCATTCGCTAAAAGAATTAAGGCAGCTCTGAAGAAACAAGCCGTGCAACCCAGTTCTAGTAAGGTGTACTTGATGACGTGGCCAGTGCAAATTTAGTGAAACAGCAACCATCAGGTTCTAAAATGTCTTATTCAACATCATTACGTACTTTACCGTCGACTCATTTTTATTAATCTTTTTCGTTCTGTGCTTTCTCAATGAATCGTTCCTCACGTATGTCATTGATGTACATTTTAGTCACCTTGGATACAAATTTGTGGATCTTCATGACAGTTTTTTGTGTGTGAGGATATGTTCCAGGAGGTCTTTTAATAAGGATGAATCAGCTATTTCATCATCTTGGCCCTAGTGGAGGAGAAATTCTGTGTGTGTACAGTAGACGTTGAATATTAAGCATATACAGTAGCCTTTGAAGTCTCAATTCATTTTTCTGCTTGTTGCCTGGGGGAGCTGTCGGACTCCTTCTACGCAGGAACCACTGACAGTTTACGGTTAGCCGTGTTAATCATGCTGATCGGAAGTCATTTTTTCCCCCTTCATCTTTTAACGAGACAGGAGATTTAGTACGAATATATCCAGGAAGGCTTTTAGCTCATTCTGTTTTAGTACCAACAGATGCACAAAGGCAAGAAAATCCATAAAATTGTCAGCAGATTTTGGATTTTGCTTCAGTTGGTGGTATGTTCCAGTGGCTGGCTTATTAATAGGTTTAATACTGAAATGTAATTTTGCGCTAATATGTATTTTTATCATTTGGTTTTTCAGTAAAGGCAAACAGGATACAAGTTAGAAGTGTGGCTAAAGTTTGTGTGTGTGTGGGAACTGTAATGATTTGCTATGAACTGGTGTAAAATTAGTGGTGTTTTGACACAAATATACAATGTAAAAAAAATTAATAAAAAAAAACCCACTCAGGTTTGGCGTTTTGATTCCGCATTATACTCTCACAAGACTTCACCTCCAAATCGCGGGGGGAATCCCAGTGACGCACCGGGGTCAGCTGACCTTGTTTAAAGGGAGCCCTGGATGACGTCGCGGCGAGGACAACGCTACATCGTGTTTACTGCACGGTTTTTTGTAAAATACATATGAGCTACTTCCGCGATTTGTTTGCATCTACGAATGTTCGTAGATCTGCGACCCGTTTGTCTGCGGGAATTCGTAACTCGATTGTTGGGACTTACTGAACTAATTAAAGTTTTCTAAGATTTTCTAACATGTATAACATTATGAAAGAGATGAGCTAGAGAAGAAGTTTCCTGTCTCTCGTGTTCTTGCTCACTGACTTTGTTTAGTGACTAAAATCACCAATACACTGTTCAGACCATACAGTGGTACCTTAGCATAAGAATTTAATCCTTTCAGGAGGCGAGTTTTTAAGGCGAAATTTCGTACTACGAAACATATTTTCACGTAAGAAATAATGTAAATGCTATAATCCGTTCCAGCTACCCAAAAATATGACGCATGTTACCATTTTCCGACACTGTAATCATGTTTTTGCATATAAAAACAACCAAAACATTTAGAAAAGACATGTGAATGAAGTAAAATTTTAAACAAATAAACATTAAACCTCACTTAAAGTGTAATTTGATTCCTTTGGTCACCGGCTGTCTTAAAAAATTTAAGAATGAGTTGAAAGTGCATCTGTTTTCTTCTTGATGTCGTCCTCGAAAACATTCTAATATTGGGACCCATGTTACTATGTCTTTACTAAATCTTGAACAAAATGCAAAGAAATATGTAAACTTGCTTTCCACTGGCTCTACAGGTTTTGAATGGCTTCCGGACGTACATGCAGCTTAACTGGCATTTGTTTCGTCTCAACTCGTATGCCAAAAATGCTGCCAAATAAGTTAAAATTGAACAAAATTTCAGTACTTAAGGTGAAAATTTGTGTGGCGGGGTGTTCTTATAATACAGTGGTACCTCTGCATATGAACATACTTGACAAACATCAAGTGGCTTTTTTTAGACTGGTGCATGACGTGAAATTTAGGGTTCTTAACATAAGGACTAAGAAATGGAGGTTTTGTCTTAAAGTGATCTTTTAAATAATCCGGTCAGTGCTGCGTTTTGGTATGCACTATTTTTCCTTCAGTCTCTCCGTAAAGCCAAGGTCTTTGGAAGGTCATTAATTAGTCATAAGGATGCAAGGGAACTGCAACAGAAGCAGGCTTGTATGAAGAAGCTGTCACTGTGCATTTGGGTCAAATGACTGAATCACCCACTATTCCTGCACTTTGTCTACAGTAAAGATGAGTTGAAGTCTAGAAATATCCACTGACCTACTACTGACCTACATTTACATTACTCATCTATTTTGCATAAAGAGTTTAAGAGGAAAATATTTGGCGTTTCAGTTCCTGTTGAAGAACGTGTGTTAAACGTGTGCTGATTTGGTGGTTTGTGCTGCGTTTTATTCTTGTACCAAGTTAGTGCTATTTTGACATCACATGGGGGACATTGTGAGCACAAGTTCAATGATGTCTCATAGGAGTGAAGCTTTCAGCCAGGTTTTGCTGTTAGCTCCTAAAAACAAGACATCCAGAACTGTTTTTCAGTTCCAAAATGTGCTCGAACTCTATCTGCACTTGTGCTGGTTTAGGTGATATAGCCAGCCACGAATACAATGATCTATCCGATGACGGACATAAAGACGACTATGATGCCAAAAGCATTAAGCTCTGAAGGTCCCATATATTATTATTTCTTTAACAAATTAACACAGGTCTCAGATATCCAACAAAGTATGTCTATTAACACTTCAGCTGTAACGGTTTCCTCAATTCCTGAATTATTTCAATTATGGTGCAGGTTACACTTCTGGCAGATATCCAGGTACTGCAAAAATTTTATTTCATTCTGTCCAGCCAGATTTGCATGATGTTGTGACATAATCTGCTCCACTGCTCCAAGTCTTCTTACCTCACCTTGGACTGCAGCAGATATGTTTCCCCTAACAGACTGTGTTTTATCTCATTCTTCATTGCTTGTTCATTAGTGTCACAGTTTTGGAACATATGAGACAAACTGGTTTTAAATAAAAATACATCGATCTGTCTATTCATTTTTGATGATTCAGTTTTCATAGTGTACTTGCCTTTTTTTTGGTAAGCCATGCCGTGTCATGTGTTTGTGTTTCATGAGGATTTGGTTGACTTGCAGGTGCATTATACAGTATACTTCTGTCTATACACAGTAAAATAGTGTGTTGATTGGCACGTATAGCCACACCCACCTTGAGGGAAAAAACATTATATTTGTTTAAAAAAAAAAACAAAAACGCTGGATGCAAAAAAACAGGCTCAACTTCACTTCTACTTAACATTTTAATTTATTGCATAGGTTTAACTTCAGGCAAGGCAAATACTAAGCTACTGGTAAAGTTTCATTAAATACTGTTTGTTTTGCTTGATGCTGTGACAAAATCTGTCTGGACAGACAGACAGACATACAGATAGAAATTTTTCTGAGACTGGTTTCAGGTCCTCCAATGTATGAAACGTCAAGATATTGAAAGAGCGAAAAGTTCTGACCAATGTCTGACCAATTTTTTTTTATTTTTTATAGATTTGTTAAAAACTAAATTTTAAGTAACTAGTAAGTTAAGTTTAAAAAGTACGTTTTGGATTTGGCACCAATTATAAATATCGACTTGTAACTTTTTCACCCACAGCCCATGCGTTACAGTACACTCATTATTGTGCCCATGGTACACTTTTCTGGCCACAAGCATAGTAATAATACAGGATTATGAGCTGCACTTCCTCGCACTGGTTCTGACTGAAGAACAAACCTTTTGACACTGACTGACTAAGCACCCCATCTCTAGAAGTTATTTTGTTAAAAAAAATAACAAAATTGTGTGTGGAAAATTAGCAAAAAGGAATGCTTCAGGATAAGAAAAATGTTCACCCAGACTAAATATAATGTGTAGGTGAGGTCAACTGTTCCTCAGGTTTTTAGGCCACTGGTCTGTTTCATGCAGTTCTATAATCTTGTGAATCAAAAAAAATCTCTCTGTTCTCTGCATGCTTCACGATTACAAGAATTCTGACAAGGGTTAACATTTACAGTTACTTTGAGTGGATCCACAGAGTTGTTAATTTCCTTTGATTAGTTTATGATGTGTTTCGAACAACATCTTGGTGCTTTTTCATCATCTCATCAAGGACTATAGATCAAAGTAAATATTGCAACATGTATAGAATATCATTGGCAGAAAGCCTCATACATTGTTGCCAAGGTTTTTTGGTACTCGTCTGAAGTTTTACTTTGAAGAAAACATTCAACCTGATCCTCTATTCTGTAGCTTGTACTGTGGCTGGAAGTGAAAGTTTAGAGGCTTGGCATCCTCAACGTTCAAAAATGATTGTTACAGCAAAATCCATTGCAGTTCATTTCAATCTGTCTCGTTTAGCCATCTTTCAGTAAAGTTGTGTGAAAATGGTTTTGTACAGTAGGTCAAACCTAACTGAAACCTCCTGCCAGAATTTTACAAAATATACAGTACTGTGCAAAAGTCTTGGGCACCATATTATATGCTGTAACAATTATGTTAAATATGTTTATCATGTCTGCATAATTATGTACAAAATCATTCAGTATTTCCATATATAACTTAAAAATTAATAAATAATTATATATTATTTATATAATAAAAAAAAAATACAAGACAGGCCCGTTTTCAGATGGAAGCAAAAACCTAGTGTATGCTAGTGCACTGAGCTTTGCTGGAGGATGAGTTCTTCTGGTAATTTTGTCACACTCGCTCCTTTCTATTTTTATGCAAATCCCAGGAGCGTACATTAGGTTTTTTGTTTCCATCTGAACACTGGTCTTGTACTATATTTCTTTCTTTACAGCCATGCATATATTCTCCTGTAATGTTATTTATTTATACATTTTTTACTTATATATGAAAATACTGAATGATTTTGTACATAATTATGCAGACATGATAAATATATATAACAAAATTGGTACAGCATATAATATGGTATCTAAGACTTTTGCACAGTACTGTATATGCGGATTTCTAAGGGCAGGGTTAGCTCGGTGGTTACTGTAGGTGGACTACTGAGTGGAAGGTCCAAGGTTCAAATCCCACTGTTGGGCCCTTGTGCAAGGCCCCTAACCTTCAACTGCTCATATGTATAATGAGAAGTTACTTTGGATGAGTGTGTCTGCCAAATGCCGTAAACGCAAATAAAAGTAATGCTAATTTTTTTCATACTTGCTCGCATATGTTGGTAAAAGCCATGCTTGTTTATATACTTCTATGCAAATTTATTAAAATCCCAACAGCTTCTGAAGGAGGTGTTTTCCATGAATACTTCAATTCTTGTATAAATTCTCTTCAGAACAAATCAATTTGTTATATATCTTTCTGTACTTTGCAGTATGTTTATACAATATAAAAAAATGGCTGATTTATGATCAGCATAAGATTTTATGACACAATTCTATTCCACAAGCAAGAAATTTTGCATTACACTATATGCATTTTTATCAAAATAAATAAACCCTCTACAAAATAAATACACACTACCTTACAACTGCAAGTACAGATCTGAAAAAGTACCATGAATTTAAACTTATTTATTTATTGGAGGGCAACATGCAACATATTCCATTCTCTTATTATTTCATGTAGATTGCAAAGAAACTGAACCCAATAGAAAAGTCTGTGCTCAACTAAAGAGCAAAAAATGTAAATTTCTCAACTAGCTTTAAGGAGCTTTCAGAAATGCTTACCTAAAATGTGACCGTCTTACTATACTTACTTGGAACAAAGCTGCATCAAAGAATACTGAATTTTATCTCCGAACGATTTTAAATAAATGCAGACAAAAGTCACTTTGTATTTAGAAATTATTAGAAAGCAGCGAGGGAAGACCATTTTTAATAAATATCAGAATTTCTGCATGTTTAAGAGACAGTCTATTCCTCTTATCCATAGTGTGTGCAGCCATGCTGAATAGTCTCTATGCATGGATACAGAGTTGAGAACCAGTCTTTATTTTCTCCTTTAATTGTTTTTGTGGTAAGAATAAGGCTCGAGCTTTTTGAGCGCTTCTGCTATAGGTGGTTGAGTGAGGGGAAATTACAACTTACAAGATTTAGCTGCTGACTTAGCAGATAACTTTCCATACTCAAATTATCCACGGTGCATTGTTCTGCAAGTGGAAAATAAGGTTTGCCGTGTTAAAGCTTTTGATAGATGTTACCCCATGAAGTTTTGCTTTGACATCTTTTTAAGAGACTTGGTAATCTTCCTGGACTGGTGACTGTGCATGTGGCTGTCGACTCATCTTGCGTCATCACACTAATGTCTGTTTATGTGTTCGGCCGGTTGAGAGACAACGGATCACTAAAAATCAAGTGATTATCAGCCGATTCCTGTCCCAGGCCGATCGATCAGAGCACCCTGAATGTTAGGACGCTAAAAGAAGTCTTGAATTTACTTCCTCTTGATGAACATAGGAATGGCCAGATGATGATAAATGAATTGCAGAATAGAGAGAATGCTGAACTGAAGTTGATTTGTCCTTAATGATGGGATGTAAAGAAAAGTCCAGCAAAGTCCTTTTGTGGATCTTGGACAATCCACAGTGAACTGCTGCAGTGCAGTAGTGTTTCCTGCAGTGCTTACCCTCTACCCTGGAGTCTCTGGAGAGTCGTAGTGGAGTTTGGCGCTCTGCATGAGAATAGAGTCACTGGAAATTCAAAGATGTCCAGTGTGACATCATCAAACACACGCACACACACGCACACACACGCGCACACACGCGCACACACACACACACACACACACACACACACACACACACACACACACACACACACAGAGAGAGTCTTATGATCCCTTTGCTCCTGCCTCAAGCTGAATTTATCTAATTGTCAGGATTAAGGCTTACAATTGCCAATATTACAATGGGAATCTAACCACAAAGTTATGAAAACATGGAGCTCGGTTTGGGCTTATTTTAAACTGAAATTGGTCAATGTCGTACAGATAAAGAAAAGTGCATTTACAAAGACTGTTTAATGCTGGCTTCAAGGTTGAACCAAATGTAATACCAAGGCTGAAAACACACACAAAAACAGGCGCCTAACAGTGATGACATCTTTGTCAGTGCTGTTAGATTGCAGATTTTCTCTATGTGCGATTCACCAGGAAGTGTATTTCAGTAAAGATCAGCACCATGTTGCTTTATTGAAGATGTGGCAGTATTATTCCAGCTGTCACAGAGACAAAGAGCAGAGTGTTAGGCTTACATCTGTGCTATCTGCTGACTGGTTCGATGGCAAGAGGTTATAATGGGTATAGAACAAAGCAAGCTGGTGTGAAGTAGACAGGCTGGGAGATGCAGTGATAGATGTTTCTTTGTCAAAGACAGTGGAGAAATGCCTTTAACATGATTGCTGTGAGATTACACCAGTCAGATAACGTCCTGGCTATCAGACCGCCTGCATCAAAACCTCAGAAACTTAAAACTTAAGTGCAAAGTTGGTAGCAGCATGGTTGGTTGAATCGATCATACAATTTTTCTTTTGTTGGTTGAGTCAGTTAATTGAACCAATTTAGGTAAAGTAACAAATGTTAAATGGTCTGAAATTGACTAATTCATTACACAGCTTTTGCAGAACATGTAAACCGCTTGCATTTTCTGCAAATACTCGCATTTTGCAAGAGTATAATTTCTTCTTTTGAGGTTATTACGACCACGTACTGCACTGGAGTCTAAAGCAAAAAAAAGATTTCTTTAAAACATATTAAACCAACCAACACGTTACACAGTGTTTTAATGCCTATTGATACTTTAAGAAGTTTATAATACTTTCGAATCTTTACGGATTATAGTTTTAAAATAAATCATACAGTCAACTTTAGTGAATCATATTGGAAATTGCATTCGAATCATACAGTATCAACAGTTTTTCTAATTCACACCTCTTGTAAGTATTGTTACAGATTGAGAAGTTTATTTTAAGAGAGATCCTGAGGGATGCAACAGAAAAGTTCTTCCGTTATCGTCAAGAGATCTCGGTGTTTCAATTCCAACCAGGAGACCATGATGGCAAACTTGGCCGTGCTCTCTACGTATGCGAGAGGCAAAGCATAAACACATGCTTTTTTTATGTTGATGGCAAAGCTGTAATCATGATATACTGTAAAGTGATGCGTCAAGAATATAACTGTAGAAATTAAGAATGAGGTTTTTTTTTTTCACTGATAATGTACAATGGGGCAAAAAAGTATTTAGTCAGCCACCAACTGTGCAAGTTCTCCCACTTAAAAAGATGAGAGAAGCCTGTAATTCTCATCATAGGTATACCTCAACTATGAGGGACAAAATAAGAAAAAAAAAATCCAGAAAATCACATTGTAGCATTTTTTATGAATTAATTGGTAAATTCCTCTGTAAAATATTTGGTCACCTACAAACAAGCAAGATTTCTGGCTCTCACAGACCTGTAACTTCTCCTTTAAGAGGCTCCTCTGTCCTCCACT
>JAOVVA010076278.1:0-13049 GCA_028565275.1 Leiocassis micropogon
TAGTGCAGATAGTTTATGTTCACATACAGCTACATGACACACTGCATGAAAGATCATATTTGAAAAAGTATAATAGGACCTCTTTAATAAATTTCATAGCACTGATTTAGGGTGCTATGTGCTTTCCAAATCCACAAATTCTTATTTAATTGTTTTCTATTAATCATCTTTAAGATTAGGTCTAATATTTTCAAATCCTTATGATTTTAAATAAAAAGCAATTTAAGGTCAAGATTTACGCGTATGTGAAACATTTGCAAAGCAGTGGACAGTTTTAAAGCTTTAGTACTCTTTGTGCAATTTTGATCTGTTTCATGGGTTATTTAAAATCACGGTTGGTCTAGCACTTAAATTGGAGCAGGTATTGTGCCACTGGTAGATGGTACAATACCTTCTACAATTTAAGTGCTAGACCCACTGTGATGCTACCCCGCCCCCACAACAATGCTCTCTGTGGCAAATTCTTTAAAAATCAGTATGAGGATAATTCAAAACTCACATTAGGATATGGTAGAATATATAGAACAGAATGCAGCTCCCAGTGTCATCTCTCCCACACTCCAATTCCACTGGGAGGCTAGCATTGCAATATTTTACTGTAAAAAAGGTAAATAGTCCTTTCATCAATTTAATATGCAAGCCGTATTTCAAGCAAAATAAAGCAATGTAAGATAGAGGTGGCAGCTCTCTGGTACCTTTTGCAAAAACCTTAAACTGCTTCTTTTCTACTTTTCTTCTCCCTCCGGGCTGCCATCCTTCTAGCAGTTATCTCAGCACCATGATCAGCACGAGACATTACTTTGCCTATAGTGAGCCGGAACATCTGACAACTCAAAGAATTAGCATGGCCTATAGCAAAAGGTGGCCTAAATCAGACCTAGATTAAAGTGAGCAATATTTTACTGTACAAATTAGGAACCCACACAGTTTGGAAAGGACACCATAATGCCACCAAAAGGTTTTCTGTGGTTTCCATATTAACTTATTCAAATCGTTAACTTATTCATAAACTCCATCATTCTTTGTAGGAAGCAAAGTGGAATGTTTAAGAAAGGCTAGTTCAGCAGTGCTGGACTTAGTCTGTCTGAAGGGCAGGGGTAAAAATATATAGGGTCATCTGTCATGGACCCCTATCAGTAGCAAACGATACTCACTCTAGTCTATGTGCATTAGTAATGCATCCCTACTACAAAAGGTGTTCAAGTCAAACTGGGAGTTTTGGTTGTTCAGAATAACAGTTATGTAAGTACAAGTGACCTCTATTTCTCTATATAAACCCCTGCTACACCAGTGTACTTATGCCAACATTTTACCAGTGCCTGGATACCATTAAGGCAGAACTTTTTCTCAGTACACCAGAGCCATGATCAGATTGATTACTTTACGTGTGAAATGGCCCCAACATGTTGAAATAGCTTGGAAGGAGGTCATGGCTGTAAGGGGGATGTGGAAATAACTCTTAACCAAGTTCCTGTAATGCGCAGGTGGAGTTTGTGAATGATTGTGTGTACAGTTCCCACAGACAGTCTCTTCTGCAAGTTGGTGACAAGTTATCCATCAATTTTCAAGGATTAGATGTTCCACTCACTGAATGTTCACAGGAATAATTGCAGTTCATCTCTGTTTTATGCCTTCATTCACATAAAATTTCATCACAAGTTCCAAATTGATTTGAATGCCTCTTGTAATATTCTATCCATATAAATTTATGTGACCTACAAATGTGTTAGAATTGATGTTGCAGCTTAAATTACACTATAGCTTAAAAACAATAAAACAGTGTGTATTCAAGCATGTTGACATCTTAAATTGCACTTTTTACATTTGTTTTTCATTAAGCCATACAAAACCTTTAGCTCAGCATTTTCCAAAATGTAATAATTGTACAAGATACATCTTTAATAATAATAAAAAAAAATGCTGCAAATTTTAATTTATTTTGACCTTTCTGAAATAAGCACAGTGTCAAAACATATACATACAGCACACTCAATATTTGGTTGAATGTTCCTTAGCAAATTTCACCTTTAGCAGCGATTTTGGTAGCGATATTCAATTAAATTTGATTTGTATATTGCTTTTACCAATGGGCATTGTTGCAAAACAGCTTTACAGAATCAAAAGAAAATATGGAAATGTGTATAAAATGTGAGAAATGTGTATGAATCAAAATGATCAGATTGTCCCGAGGGTGATGGTGGCAAGAAAAAACTCCCAGAGGTGGAAATAGGAAAAACTTTGAGAGGAACCAGACTCAACAGGGAACCCATAGCCTATAGGCCACAAGCCCCCAGGACTGTCTTTATGGTAAAGTGGAACCAAACCCAGTCACCACACACATCCCAAGCAGACCACACGGGCCTCCATGTGACACGAGCTCCAACCAGGATGAGTCAGGGAGACAGGGAGAGGGGGAGCAAGAGAGAGCGAGAGAGAGAGAGCAGAAGAGAAGAAAAAAGAAGAACACATAAAGGTTAGGTATGTGTAGGTGAGTGTACATTTAGTAAAAAGTGCAAGCAGAAACTCTGGCAGGACAGCATAAGTAAAAGGGAAAGCCAGAAGGAAACATAGATTTGAGGGCTCCATGGAAAGTAAAGCAACTAGTCACTTCACCGTCAACAAACCTTAGTGATCAATGTGAGTGGGGAAGACAGCATCTAAACATACCAGTTCACCATGATGAGTTCAACCAATAGTCCCCCAGATCTGCTCCTTTAACAAAGGCAAATCTATTCACAAAAATGCTTCGCTAAATAGGTTTTCATCCTAGACTTAAACACTGGGACTGTGTCTGACTCTCGAACATTAATTAAAAGGCTATTCTTTGGGGCTTTGTAAGAAAAAGCACTGCCCCCTTCTGTAGTTTTCATAATATATGGTACAGACAAGCAGTGTACATCCTTTGATGGAAGTAGGTATGGCAGATCATAAGACACTAGCACTTCACTCAGATACTGCGGCGCAAGAACATTTAATGCTTTATAGGTAAAAAGTAGTATTTTAAAATCAATGCGAAATTTCACTGGGAGCCAGTGCGGGGTGAATTAGATACAGTAGGAGTGATGTGCTCGTATCTTCTGGTTCTAGTTAGGATTTTTCGCTGCTGCATTCTGGACTAATTGTTTATGCACCCAGTTGAACATCCAGACAGGAAGTTGTAACAATAGTCCGACCTAGAGGTGATCGTCTGCATCGTTTAGTGACAATATAATCCTTATCTTGGCAATATTTCTGAGATGAAACAATGCTATCCTGGTAATACTATCTACTGTAAATGTGCTTCAAATGTGGTCCTAGTACCAGAACTTCTGTCTTGTCAGGATTAAGCAGAAGAAAGTTACATCCAATCTCTTATGTCATTCACACATTGCTCAACTTTATTAAGCTGGCTTTTCCTATCTGGTTTTGCTGAGACATATAACTGTGTGCAATCAGCACAACAGTGAAAACTAATACTATGCTTACGATTTAGGTTGCGCAGAGGAAGCATGTAAAGAGAAAAAACAGTGTTCCTAAAACCAAACCCTGTGGAACACCAAACTTCACTTCAATAGAAAGAAACCTTGAGAGGAACCAGACTCAACTGATCAGAGGCCAATAAGAGATTATTTACTACTTTAAAAAGTGCTCTCTGTGCTATGATGAGGCCTAAATCCTAATTGATACAGTTTGTGAATTCTATTCCTATTTTGATATGAACATAGCTGCTGCACAAAATTTTTTTCCAAGATGTTAGAGATAAAGGGGAGGTTTAATATCAGCCTGTTGTTGGACAGCTAAAAGATCTTGGATCATACCCACTGCTGAGTGAAGAGTTTACCTTTTTCAACAGGGGTTGTGTTATTGCTGGTACTATTTGCTTAAGAAAATGTGTCGGTATAGGATCTAATAAACAGGTTGATGATTTTGCAGAAGAGATGGGTGAAATTAGCTCATTCTCTTCAAGGAGAATAAAACATTCTAGGTTCTGATCTGACATGGTTAGTTTATCATCTGCATCAATAAAACTGTCTGGTTTCAAAGCCTGAATTTTTTGCCTAATGTTTACAATTTTGTTATTGAAAAAGTTTATGAAATCCTATATGATATGATCTAATTTCCATTTTAAAATGCGTGTATGATCATTGTACCAGTTTCTCATCTCTAATCATTTGTCTTTTAACTGGAGCTACATTATCCAAGGTTTAACGAAATGTTGACTCTAAATATTAAGTCGACTGATCAAGTTCTGTGGGGTCAGACGGTGATCCAATTATAGTTGATAAATCTGGGAGATTATTGATAAAGCTCTGTGTGGTAGTTAATGTGATTACGTTTAATATGGTAGCATGGCGCTGTGTGTACATTATTACTATGACAATTTAAATGAGACAGGACAGTAATCTGAGAAAACTTAAGACTGTGGAATTGTCACTATATTTTTATATACTTAATCCAAAGTATAAAAATAATCAGAAGGATATTACTAAATCTAATGTGTGACCTGCTTTATGAGAGGGTCCTACGACGCACTGATTTACTAGTCCAGTAGGGACAAAAATGCTGTTCTCAGAGGGTCTTCTGGATTCTCAAAATGAATATTAATGTCTCCAGAAACGCTTTACGCTTTGTCTAAAGAAACAACAATTGAGAGGAAATCTGCAAATCTGAAATACAGAGTATGGTCCTGGGGGTCTATAAATAATTAACGAGATCGACTGAGCAGGCTTATTATTTGTGGCTACACTTGTTATGTTACTATAGAGAACTTCAAATGCATTTAATTTGTGTCCATGTTTTTGTACAATGGTAAAATTATCATTGTAAATAACTGCAATGCCTAGTCCTCTACCAGTTAACCGATGCTGATGTATGTAGCTTTATCCAGGAGGACTAGCTTCATAGCTTCATTAAGAGCTACATACTCATTCGGTTTAATTCAGGTAGTTTCATTAATAACAACTGCTTTAGATGTGAGAGATCTAATATTTAACAGTCCTAGCTTCAGATCAGAGGTGCTGGCTGTGTATTCAATGTGCCCTGAATTTTTGGTGCCTATATTAATTAAATTACTAAAACAGATTTTATGGGTCTTTCAAAACTTTTGTTTAGCTCGGGGAACAGAAATAGTCTCAATCTGGTGAAACCTGAATGATGCCTCTGTGTAGCTAGCAGATGATTGGATCAGCCTGTTTGTCTTCTTCCTGGCCTGGGCTCTGGGTGGTAACTGATTTACTAGGCCTCTTCTGAGACTATGTGTTATACTACAAGAAATGAAAGCAGCACCTTCCCGAGTGGGATGGACACCGTCCCGCCCTAACAGCTTTGCCCTCAAAGATACTCCAACTATCTATAAAGCCCACACTGTTTTCAGTGCACCACCTCGACATCCAGCGGTTCAGCGACCATAACCTGCTGTAAGCTATGTCGCCACGTCGCATTGGGATGGGACCAGAGCATACTACTTCATCGGACATCGCCTTCGCTAGTTTAAACACTTCTGTAAAAGTTATGCTTACTAACCTCTGACTGAAGAACGCATATATCATTAGCTCCAGCATGTATCACTATCTTTGAGAACCTATGCTGGCCTACAGCTTTGAGAAGACCTGCTATGTCCAGCACCTCTGTACTCCCCTGTACGGCTCCCAGGATACACCTAACCACTACCACTGGTGCCCCTTAGGGTCTAGCTAATTTCACATGCCCCAGTATAGAGTCTCCTAAAACCAGAGCTTTTTCAGGTTTCTCAGTGGGTGCATCACTGGGGAGAGCAAACTTGTTGGACACATGAAACATAGATGAAGTGAGCTCTGCTGGGCTAGCCTTAGCCTTCGCTTTATATTCGCTCAGTGAGTATGCCTCTGAGTCGTCAACCACTCGCCCCACTGTAAGGGCTCTAATGCTAATGCTAATCTAATGCTACTCTCGCACTCTCTAACTCTCTCTAATGTCTGGATGCACTCCTCTAACGCCAATTTCTTCTCCATCAGAGTGCTAACTAATACACACCTATGACAAATAAAGTTTCACTAACGAAGGAGGAAGAATGTATAAACATCCTGCACTCCACACACTAACCAATAATATTGGTCATTTTAATGTACCTGAGTCATTAAAATGCTCACTTCACTATAGTCAGTGACACTGGTGTTTCAGCAGCTTACACTGTATATATAATCTTGACCTTGTTTTGATGTTGGAAAAGTACAGCCATGGGAAAAAAAGTTTTGAGAATGAAACAAATATTAATTCCCACAAGGTCTGCTCCTTCAGGATTTTTAGATATTTTTGTCAGATGTTACTATGCTATAATGAAGTATAATTTCAAGCATTTCATAAGTGATAAAGGCCTTTATTGACAATTACATTAAGTTTATGCAAAGAGTCAATATTTGCAGTGTTGGCCCTTCTTTTTGAAGATCTCTGCAATTCGCCCTGGCATGCTCAATGGGACTTAATCCGGGTTTGGAACTTAGTCTGGGGTGTTTTCAGGTCATGGACCCAAAATTTTGATGTTTTATCCCCCGAGCAACTTAGTTTTCACTTTTGCCTTATGGCAAGGTGCTTCATCATGCTGGATTGGGCATTGTTTGTCACCAAACTTATTGGAAGTTACTCTTGGAGGATGTTTTTATACCAGGGGTGTGTTCTTAGGCAAAATTGTGAATAAGCCCACTTCCTTGGCTGAGAAGCAACCACACATACATGGACTTAGGATGCTTTGACAATGATGATCTCTGACAATGATGAGACGGCCTACATGGAGGACATTAGGAATGTGGAGAACTGTTGCCAGAGGAACAACCTCCTCCTGAACGTCAGTAAGACAAAGAAACTGATAGTGGACTTTAGTACAAAGCAGGAGAGGAACTACCAGACCCCTGTCATCAACGAGAGCCCAGTGGAGAGAGTGGACCACTTCAAATACCTCGGTGTTCACATCACGCAGTACGTGTCATGGTCCTGTCATATCAACACCGTGGTGAAAAAAGCCCGGCAGCGTCTCTACCACCTCAGACGCCTAAAGGGATTCCTTATGTAAAAGATGCATGTTGTACAGTCATTCTGCCTCAGTAAAAGAACAGTTCAAACATGTATTTAATATCAAATGATTGCACTGACATTCATGTTTATGATGAATTTAATGTAATGTAAACTTCTGACTGCATTTTTATAGAGGTACTCTGGGGCACTTTCACATTTACTCATAACTAACATATCCATTACAGAACTTTAAAATATTTTATCCTTTGTTTAGATGTCCTAGTTTGCACTTTACTGTGTTTGCTTTACTGTGGGGTCAATTTACAGGGAACTTGTTCTGTGTTCGCTATTGTGAGGGCAACTTACAGGGCACTATCATGTTTGGTCTACTGTGGGGGCAAATTACAGGTCACCTTAACATGCTTGCGCTACTCTGGGGGGAGTTTAGATGGCACTTTCTCATATTTACTCCACAGTGGGGGTACCTTAGAGGGCAATTTATTAGGTTTACTCTACTGTGGAAGCATCATTGAGGTAATTTGATAACGTTCACCCTCCTGCAGGGGCACTTTAAAGGCCAATTTATCACATTTACTCTACTGTAAAGGTGCCTTGGAGGGCATTCTTGTGAGCTACCAGCCCCCCATCCCCCCACTCAACAATGACCATGAGGGTAGTATTAAACATGATTAGCACCACACATGATAGTGTTGCTGCAAAAATAGAGTGGAATGCTGTTAACATTTTTTTATTTTTGCTGAATTGGTCTATTCAATAATACCACGTATGATGATCTGGTGGGCGACCATAGGTGAGAGCAGAGTCAAGATAGACAATATTACACACAGGGGGAACAATAGCCAACCACACCCACCGTTTAGTCCTGATCAGAACATGCCTCAAGCTACATCGCTTTTGTGTAATTTTCCTATATTGTGCAACTTCTCTATGGTGCACGTATACTTAAATATATTAACCAAACTCTAAATTAATAAGCTGCCCACAAAACACGCAAACATCTCAAGTCCACTCTCTGTTTTTTAAAATAAACACAGAACTAGTTTTCTTATCTCTAGCTGCACACATACAGTATACACACAAACACACACATAGGTGTGGGCCAACACTATATTGCCAAAAGTATTCACTCGTCTGCCTTCACATGTACAGTATATGAACTTGAGTAACATCCCATTCTTAAGCCATGGGGTTTACTATGATGTTGACCCACCCTTTGCAGCTCTAACAGCTTCAACTCTTCTGGGAAGGCTTTCCACAAGGTTTAGGAGTGTGTTTATGGGAATTTTTGACCAGTATTCTTCCAGTAGCGCATTTGTGAGGTCTGACAGAATCAGGCACACAAACAACACATGAATTTTCTGAAGTCGAAGACGTTATGTTTTGGATTAATAAAATCAGGTAATCTCAGCAAGTTTTTAAAAAGAAAATTTGAGCATTGAATGATTTTTAAAGCTGCAAGACAATGCAATGCAATTCGCTGTTTAGTGTGCAGAAGAGAAAAAATGGTGTGTTGTTTTGTCGCTCTTGTTACAAATACTGTGCAACTACAATAAATAAAGATGGAATTTTTAAGATTCAAAACTAGTACATAGTGTTGCAAATTCTTAACCTGAACAATTGAACAATTAATAATTGATTAAACATTATATCATACAATATATCATTAATAACAAGACACTTTTTTTCAGTTTGATTTAAACAGTTATAGCCGCACAGTCCAGGCAAATAAGTTATGTGAGACAAATTAATAAAGCCAAAATAGTATAAGCAAGCAGAATAAAAAATAAAAATAAAATAAGGCTATTGAAAAAAAAACTCATGTTATTTATCTGTCCTCATTCAAACGTGAGGCTGCTAAAAACAGAATATCCTACGCTGCATGTGCGCCCTCTTGTGGTACATAAGTTAATAGCAATGTGAGCCTGGGAGAAATGTACTGTAATGCAAACATAATAAGTTAAAATTTTAACATATAGTAAATACTTTCTTTTTTTCTGTGATGTGTTATTATCAGCTTGCTAAGCTATTAAAACAAGTTACAGTTCAGAACCATGAAAGGTCCTAGGATTCATTCAGGATAAATTTTAGCCCTAAGCTGAATATACCCTTTACAATAAATTTATAGGTTCCTTCTTAGAGTTTTCTTTTTAACAAAAAAGTTCTCTTTACATTCACTGTTACTTACACACATTTATAGAACATACAGAATTCATTAAATCAATTCTATATCTACAAGACATGAATTGAAACAAATGCAAACAAAATCAAGATATTCTAAAAGATTTTCTGAATAATTAATCATCTGTCCAGTCTAACACTCAGAACTGTTCATGGCTGTACTTCTGACCCCAGGTTGCCCAGAGGAAACTCAGGCTTATATTATTATTGTAATAATTACATTTAGGCTAAAAATACAGTGTTGCCCCTTATGTATCACAAACACCAACCCTATTTACCAGGAGAAAAACTAATAAATTAAAATATTGTCTAATGTAACCAATCAAATGAGATCCTATAGCAATGTGTCAAAAAAGTTATGTTGCAATTTGGTAGAAGGACTGAGGCAATGCTCTGTTTCCCCAGTGAAGAAAAATATATTCAGAGATGATGTTCACCTTTGGCTATTTTTTTTTCCATGATAGACACTTGTATTCTAACCATGACTAACTCTGGAATTTACTTCGGGATCAATAAAGTATTTATCTATCTATACATCTATCTATCTCACATGCGTCCATGTGTCCAACTGTGCCTTCCCAACAGAACCCTAGGTCTTTTGTTTTTAGGGCCTTGTTCCTAGGCCTCAGGGAGCACAATGTGGTCTCTTACTTGAATTATTGGAGGCTGTCTTCCCAGTAGGTTTATGCAGTTTTTCCAGACAAAAAAGTGCCTATTTTTGTCTGTGTCATGGAGAAATTTTCCAGAACAAAGTTGCAAGAATAATCTCGTATAAGTGTATCAATCCCATGTGCTCATCTAAAGGGTGCAGAGAAACCTTTGGAAAACACAGCTTAACAGGCAAGTATGCGGGGGATACTGTATATGTATCAATATTAAGAAAAATACAGTATATGTTCACTACCAAACTTCTGTGTTAAATGTTGTGATGTAAATCCTGTCAGTGATGGCTTTGGTTAGGTTTATTAGATTAGAGGAACTAGAATGGTTATTATTACCATGTGATAAATTACAGTGGTAGCCAAATTAATTTAATTTTTTTTAATACAATTTTATGTTGTAATGGTATTCTCTCTCTCTCTCTCTCTCTTTAAATAATGACAATCAAGATAAGAAAAATTTTATTTTATATGATGAAATTGCTATACAACAATCAATATTTAGTATGAAGTCAAAAAGACATCTGCGGTATTCTGGGGTCACTTGCTCCATCTTTGCCTGCTTGATTGCTTCCTGGAGATCATGAACAGAAATTTGCCACAAAAGTTCACAATTCACTTAAAAATTCCTTAGTTTTAGCCATTTTTGTGCAGCCACATATTTGTTGCATCCGCTAACTAAACATCTGATTCTAAATAGCACAACTATTTGGTTCAATTCAAACTTGCTTTGTGTTTTACAAAAAGCTGTTCATATGAGAAAAAACTGAAAACCAGGCTATACAGTAGTCAAAATGTTCAGTACCATACAGTTCCCTTTAAAAATATTGAGATGGCACAGTCAATTCATCTGTTTTTATTACACATTCAAAACATTTGAGTTTAAGATCAAAAGATGAATAGAAGACAATTGATCAGAATTTCAGCTTTTATTTTCTGACATTGACATCTAGATGTGTAAAACAACTTGCTTGGACATACTACTTTTCTAAGACAGGTGTTTCCTGCTGCCCTGTTGTGCCTGGATTTTTAAACAGTAAATAGCTCTGAATGTGCACTATTGGTTTGAGCCCTAGGTTTTGCCCATGAACACTGCATTTTGCATTTGCATTGCAACATAAAAAGTACAGCAAAAACAAATCATATGACCTAAATTAACCCTATGTGTAAAACTACTTTGAAGACATTTTTACTAAAAATGCTTATTTCCTCTATTTATGATTACTTTTGGGACACCCTGTTTTACTCGCAAGACTTTTAAATGTGTGCAAAATGATTTAAAAAATGGCTGTAACTACTAAAGAGTTACTTAAATGCTTTTTGTTTAATCTTGTCAATTTGAGCATAAAGTCCACACTTCCACACTTTGATTGCTTATTTCAAAGTCATTGTAGTGGTGTCCAGAATATGGCCAAAAATATGTCCTTGTCAAAATACTTACTGCCCTGACTGTTAACAGTATTCAGGACAACATAAAGTGCGAATACGCAACAGTGTGAAATGTGGACAAGACAATAAGTGCACAAAACAGAAAAATAAATGCCCAGGACTCTAAAAAAACAACCTAATTATAACCCCAAAAGCTTCCTTCATAGCCTGTGAAGCACCACAGAGGCATGGAAATAAGGAGTCCTGGGGTAAGGATACAACACACCATTTAACTGGAAACCAGGGGGGTGAGAAGTTTGAGAGAAGTTTGGCAAGGCACAAATACCATGTTTGTCAATGCAGAAATGACTCATTGTAAACTCTTTTAGTTGCAGTTGACTATTTTGTTAATTATTTTGGCATCACACATTCAGACACTAAGCCTCTGACAGTAAGATTCTTTTTCTATATTTGCATAATATTCAGTACAAAGTTCACTTTCTCAAAACCGCCCACACAGCTTTGATATAAATGCAGTCAGTGGACAAATTTTGAAGTCTGGCAGACATCTTTTTTCCTTTGATTTCTATTATGAACAAAACTTTATGTGATTCTATAGCTGCATTTGCAAACGTCCTTATATTTAGTTTAAAAACTGATGCACATTTTGAGACAAATATTTGGTGTTCTGGTACTTTCAACATTTTCAATAAATAAATATGCTAAGAAGACCTGAAAATGCTGAAAAACTGACCTGCTGGGGAATCATTCATCACCAATTATAAAACTGTGCTTTTAAAACTTCATATCAAAATCAAAATATCAGTTTGACACAAAATAAAAAAGCATATCATTTTTTGTTTTTATTATTATAATTTTAGCAAGACAGACATTTTGAATGGCCCCAAAATTTGACATGTGCATTAAGAATCTTTAGGTTTCTGAAGAATATGGTTATAGAAAATTTAGAGTCAAAGCTGTCACATACACTCAGAATATAATGCAGGTATAATGCATGTATAATGCATGTATGTGGGAATATACTATACATAGTTCTGTGCAAATGTCTTAGGCATATGCAACAAACAAAAAATGCTATAGAGCAAAGATGTCTTTAAAAATAATAAAACTAAACATGAATATAAACAATCCACTATTGTCAATATGAAGTGCAACCACCCCTTCCCACTAAAACATGCATCAGTGACCTCAGATTCACTCTGTATATTTTTATAACGAAATGTAAAGTTTTTCTGAGCATTTTGGAAAGTCTGTCGCAGTTCTGATGAATTTTCCTTCCTTTACTGACAAATATCTTTGTGTTGTGTTTGGAATCTTACTTCTTTTATCGAGTTGAGTCTAAAATGCAGAAGTCACAACATTTTAGACCAAATCTCTATTAAAAAACAGGGTACCTAAGACTTTTGCACAGTACCAATAGTACACATTTTGAGTGCATGTATGAATGAGGATTGATCATAGTAGATTTCATTATTGTATCAAAGTAACAAAACAACACAAGAAAAGTAATAACTCTTTAGTGTCTTACTGTGATGGTTGATTTAATTTCCAGACCAAAAAAAAAAAAAGCATAAACATGCGATTTTGGTGGTAAGGTTTTGCTATAAATAAGTTAACGCTTTTTGACATTATACAATACTTTTGTTAACTTAAAAAGTCTAAAAATAAATCAGTAAAATATTAAGAAACTCCAGAACTGTTGACACCCTTCAGGGAAATAAGCAATAATTAGTACATATACAATACAAAAACTATTCAGGCTGACTTCACACACACACACAAACACACACACACACAAACACACACACAAACACACACACAAACACACACACAAAA
>JAOVVA010076418.1:0-13045 GCA_028565275.1 Leiocassis micropogon
TTTTTTTTTTTACAAATATTGTAAAATACTAGAGACTTTATTTTAAAACTTCCGTAGAACTTAAGTAACCAAAAAACATTTCTCTAGAATTATGTGCAGAAATACAGTCTGGGAAATTAGTTTTTTGTCATTTTTGTCTAACCTCTTATTTCCTCTCCTGGTCATGTCTCAGGTTGCACTTGGCAGTTTGGCTAACATGCCTAGTGGAATAGGCGCTTTCTCACAGGGGTCCGGGACTGGTTTCCAAGAACACCTGGCCCCGGGACCAGTTGATTATTGTCTGTGAGGATGCAATTGTTCTGTGCTCAGAAACCAATCCCTGGACTGATTGCAGAGGTGATATCGTGAATGATTCACGTGTTCCCGAGCATGGTAGGCGGGACATGTGTACTCAATCATGCTCAAAAGAGGAAATTATGTAATTACTATTCAACTCTGTCAGCATACACGAACAAATGTAATTTCTGTGAAGTAATGGCGAAGTACAGTGTTTAGGCAAAACATCCAAAGACACTTATGGAAAGTGAGATGCTGATGATCCACATAAGCTACACACACACAACTTTTAAGGTTGCCTGTGCTTATTGTAACAAAATTTGGATGTTGGAATAATTCAATTTGTGCAAGCTGTTATGGTTGAAATCTTTAGTTAATTTCTTTGCTTTATCCTTTTATACTTTCTTTCAGAGAGACACAAGCTGAAACCTCTGACTGTAGCACAAGACCAGCTAACAACAGAAGGAAGTGGCAAAACATGATGTGCAAAAGCAGGAGACTCTTGATTCCTGGATGATATCAATTTTAGATGCACTGACTACAGATGCAGAGGACGGAACATCAAGATTTCGAATAGGATGTTGATGCAGATGATGGACTGTTTAATTTAATGGTGCTGTTGTCTTTATTTTAGTAACACACACCCTCTTGCTATGCAAGTACATTTGAATGTTTTTCATTTTTCTTCTCACCTAATTGAAGGATATTTTACTTGAATAATTTTTAATAAAACATTTTCCATTCATTAACCAGTATTTTGTCTCTGTTCCAAACCACTAATCTAGGATTTTACAGTGGAACCTTGGATTGTGAGCATAATTTGTTCCGGAAGCATGCTTGTATATCAAATTTCCCCAAGAGAACTAATGGAAACTCTGATGATTTGTTCCACTAACAATTTTTTTTTTTAAATAAAATAATAATTAATAATTTATACAAAATATAAAGTAAAATAAAACAAATAAACTTGCACTTTACCCTTGAAAAAAATCATTGCTGGTGTTAAACGAGAAGAAGCGAAAGAAGCAGGAGGAGGTCTGGTTACTGAAATCTTCTTTTTGTGTGACTTTAACAGGAAACTACTCTAATGACATTTGCTTTTGCCTCCTTTTGAGGATTTCGTGGAAATGTGACATGTGACAACAGATTCATCTACTGCACTGCTACAGCCTTTTTAACCTTTTTCTTCAGGCCATTGTTGCAGTACAGTTACTAAAGAACAGTAACTACACTTAGACACAAAATAAAAAAATGCTTTACTCATGAACAGTACACACACGCCTGAATGTTGACTATATGAGTGATGCATGCCCACTGAGACTGAGCATGGGAGACGATTACCCACAATCCCCCAGCGTGAAAGAGAGAAGAACCATTGGCTCAGTTGTGATCATGTAAAGCTCGGCTGAAAAAGCGCATGCATACTGCAGTACTCGTATATCAAGACCTCGCTCTTTTATCGAGTCAAACTTTATTACATTTTTTTTCTTGTGGTGTCTTGTAAAACACTCGCAGACCAAGTTACTCGCATTATTATTATAGCAGGCATTATATTTATTTGTTCCATTTCTTGTATTTCACTTAACTGTATTTCTTGTATTTATTTATTTATTCTCCTCTGCAAAATATTATAGATAGATGTGGAGTACAGCAGTAGGCATATAGTTGAGAAGGCCATTGTTTTTGTCACAAAGCATTAACAGATGTTACACAGTTTATGACCAAGTGGTAGCTGCTTCTTCCTTCTCTGCTTGGATGGAAGACAAACCAACTCCGTATCTACCACCGCGTTTTGTATCCTGTGGTGTAAATGCGCAAGTGTGGCCAGGATCGGAATCAATGTTACCATGTGCACGCAAACATGTGGTGTATTGCGGAGGGGAGAAATCAAGCTGGGGAATGAAACAGAACAATCATTCCTAGTAAGAAAACGCCTTAGTTAGCGTCTTTTTGTTTTCTCTGAGTGGGTGGATTGTTAGCATTAGAGTTATAGAGCAGGTTTATCACTATTTTACTACTAAACCTGAATTTAAAAAAGATTATTCAAAGCCTGTCTAAGTTAATGAGCCTTGTAATCTAATAAACTGTTTAATATAAGTAGCCATTAAAGCTAGCGCTCACTATACACAGTATCAACATATTTATAGGGCATTACTTTGGGGATTTTTCCCTGATTTTCTCCCTAATTTTAGTCATGTCCAGTTCCTCCCAGTCACTAGGGGGCTCCCACATTAAGCTCCTACTACACTCAGTCAGGAGGGCCGCAGACTATCACGTGTTTCCTCCACCCACGTGACGTCACCGACCGCATCTTTTCGAACTGCTGGCTCACACACCGTTAGGTGCAGCGTAACACACTCGGAGGAGAGCGCTATCCGCTCCTTCCGCTTCCGCTCTCTCTCTCTCTCTCTCTCTGTGAAAATGTTGTGGATATGCGGTTAAATAAGCTTCGTCCTCAGCTCTTCACCTCTGTTAGCTGCACTATCCAAATATTCCCCATGTCTGTGGTTTCTGTTGATCCTTTGTTGTTTGCTATGTTTGTAGATGCTGTTGCATGATGGTCACAGAGAGAGCACAGTCAGCACACTGTGTATCAGTCTCCCACATTGAGAGCGGCCAGTACATCGTCTGCCGAGCGTCCCACAAACCAGCGCCCACTGGCAAAGAGGCCACTGTTACCATCAACATCGTAGAAGCAAAGCCTTCATTCTGATTGACTCCAGAAACATCACTAAAGATTAACTGATGAGATTAACTGACTTCCTGGCAACAGTAGGGACTGCAGAATCATAAAAAAAACAATGTAGACTCTGCTGTTTTAAGAAATGGGATTATACAGTAATAGCGCTTATCTTCTTTCAATATCTTAAGTTCTACAAATCTTCACCAACTCTGTCCCGACCAATGAGATCGTAATTCTAAGGACATCCGCCAAACAGGAGAGAAGCTCAGAACTCAGAAACTCACAAAAGACTCGACTAGGATACTAAAGTTTACTCGGAAACAAAGCAAAGCAACTTTTATATGTGTTTAAACCCACATGTTTCATGCCTGGATGTCATGATTCTATGTGAGAAAGTGTGACCAGTTCTGGATGCCACACATCATGTTTACTCTCGCCTTAATCTAATCATTAATTAAATTAAATTAAATTAAATTAAATTTTATTTGTATAATGCTTTTAACAATTGTTATTGTTGCAGAGCAGCATTACACAATTAAAAGAAAATTTGGGTGATAACAGATAGCAGGAATTGTTTTGCAGTCATGCTGTGTGTTGAGCGGCTGTAAGTTCATGCTGGAAGTCTTTAAGTTAATATGGAGTCCAGTTCATTACTGGAGGCTCAGGTAGACTGTAGGAAATTACAGTCCTGAACTACTGAGGGACGGCAGGCACAAGTCTTTAGAGAACAGCTGTCTGCATCAGCTGAGGCCAGGAATGTCTTCATGGTAAAATGGAATCCTCCTCAGATACCACATGCATTCCAAGCAGACCACACGGGGCATCCATGTGACGAGATCACCAACCAGAAGGGGGCCCCCCGGACGAGTCAGACAGGTTCAGAGGGCAGGTTCTGTGATCCAGGTTCTGGATCACTGGCAGCTCAGGAGCGACATCTGTAGCTTGACAGAGAAAGGGAGAGAAAGAAGAAAAGAGAAGGAGAGAGAACAGTTAGTTGTGGTCACAGTTACATAATGTATAAGGTGAGTGTTTATTTAGTGCAGAGTGCAAGCAGGTATTCCGACAGGACTAACTGTGACAGCATAACTAAAAGGAAGAGCCATAAGGAACAGACTTTTTGGCAACACAAAGCTGGGATGTAAAGCAACCAATCACTTCACCATCAACAAACCTGAGTGATCAATGAGAGTGGGGAAGACAGCATCTAAACAAACCAGTTAACCATAATACTCTACGTCCATGAGTCCCCCAGATCTGCAGGCAAATCTATTCACAAAATGCTTGGCTAAATAGGTTTTATTAATCAAAAACTAATAAAAAAAAAGCACCAGGAATCAAAGTTGTGTGTGAATTAGGACTGTTAATTAACACTTGTGATTAATCTAGAAATTTTAAGATGTTGTTAACATAATTAATCATTGCCAAATTTGACCATAATGGCTTCCCATAATTTTTACATTTTCTTTTCTTTATTTTTTAAAGTACTTAAATATAGACACCCAAGCTAGGGCACATCACCATAGAAACCTCTTATGCCTGATGGTGCCTTGGTAAGTTTATACACGGGGCGTTCAAGTCAACGTGAGACTTTTGATTGTGCAGAATAACAGAACACAGTTCTGAGAGTAAAAACTCTTGTTATTTTTCTATATACAGTGCCTTGCAAAAGTGTTCATACTCCTTTAACTTTTCCATATTTTGTCAAGTTGCGCACAAAGTGGCGCTACTGTAATGTGGAATACTGTATTGGAGGTTTTTTTTTTTTTATAAAAATCGGAAAAATGTGGCATGCATTTGTATTCAGCCCAATTCATACCCCTAACTAAAATCCAGGGGAACCAATTGCCTTCAGAAGTCAACTAATTAGAGTCTACCTACTGTATGTGTAATTTAATCTCAGTATAAATACAGCTGTTCTGTGAAGTCCTCAGAGGCTTGTTAGAGAACATCAGTGAACAAACAACATCATGAAGCCCATGAAACACACCAGAAATGTCAGGGATAAAGTTGTGGGGAAGTTTAATGCTTAGGTTATAAAAAATATCCCAAGCTTTGAACATATTAAAGAGCCATTACCAAGACATGGCTGTCCACCTAAACTGACAGTCCTGGCAAGAAGAGCATTAATCAGAGAAGCATCCAAGAGGTCACTCTGGTGGAGCTGCGAGAGATCCACAGCTCAGGTGGGAGAATCTGTCCACAGGACAACTATTAGTCATGGACTTCTTAAATCTGGACTTTATTAAATTTAATTGTTGAAAGAAAGCATAAGTCCCTTTCGCATTATGATTTCGTTGTTCCAGTTAAAGTCAAGCCTATGACTTTATCAGAGTCTCTACCCGTTTTCATCTATCAGTCTTTAGTATTTTTCCACACAGTTCACTTAACATGTGTGATTCATTTTAGAAATGATCTGAAGTGTCCACTAATGAAGATGAAGATGAATTTCTTCTCTGTCCTGTTATATTATATCCCTCCATATCTATAGACAAATCATTTAACAAGCTGATATTTATGATTGGCCTTGTAAAATTATTAAGAATCCCTTTGAATATTTCCCAAGCTAAGCAAATTTTCCCAGGATGAGATTTATTTTTACGAACACACCCAGGAATCTTCTGTAGAGTAAGCTGAGGTTGATCAGCAGCATGCGTGAGTGCTGATATCTCCATTACGGAAACATTGACCTCTGCCCCCGGTGGACTCGCTTCATTCAATCTGTCCTGTCTCTTCATAGCCGGGGTCACGGGTGCGATCAAAAATGCAGTGCCTCTTCCAGTAATTACACTGAAAATAAGAACTGAGGAACAATTAATATCCGAAAGCAGATAGGAAGCAGTTGTGGTAAGCTTTCTCATCTCTGAGGATGCTCTGAAGTTTCAAGGAAAAATATGAAAAGAGGTTATTTATTAAAGTCACAGAAGTGCACTACTCAGCTGCCTCCAGAGCTCCTTACACAAAAGAGACACAGATGAAGGGAAGGTAGAGTGAAGGTTTCTGTGGGTAAAAGAGGAATTTTTGTTGTTAGCTTTAGACAGGATAGGAAGGGTGATGGTGAAGGATACCAGGTAATGATCAGATTTATGCAGAGGAATAGCAGCGATATCTGTGAGAAGGAGAAGGAAAGAGGATTGGAGTTTGTCAGGGGAGGTTGGAATCTCCTAGAACAGAGAGAGGAGTGTTATCAAAAGGAAAAAGACTAAGAAGCATGTCCATTTCATTCCATAAAGTTTCCTAGAGAACCTGGAGGGTGGTAGATAACAAGGTCAGTTGTTACCTTAAATGCATGAAGTTCAAATGACGAAATACTGGGATGAGACAAGGGGATAGGCCAGAAGGACCATTTCTTAGACAACAGCAGACACGTACCACCACCTCTGCCAGTTTCTCATGGAGAATGAGAGAAAGCATAGGCAGAGGCTAGGGCAACCGGTGTAGCTGAGTTCTGAGGAGATATCCAGGTCTCAGTTAGTGCCAAAAAATCAAGAGTAATGGATAGCTAGAGCAGCGATACAATCTGCTTTCTTTACAGCAGATTGGCAGTTCCAGAGCCCACCTACTGTACCACCAGTGCAGGACAATGAGACAGCACTGGAGAGTAGATTTCTGCGAGATCTGCCTCTGCTGTATAAAAGAAAGCATCTTGGTCTGTGAGAATTGGAAACAGAGATAGGTTGAACATCCTTAACTCCTATACAGTATGTCAAACCTGATGCAAACTTTTAAGTGCAAACTTTAATCATCCAATTTAGCAGCAGTTTATTAAAAATATATTTGAGGTCTTAGAAATTACACAGAAATTTTTCAACACATTTTTACTACAGCATTATGATAATGTTTTTCTTCATTTTTTTCCACAGTACTCACTCATTTGTTAAATTGAGTCCAGAATGAAAACCCAGAGCTGGAGTATACAGTGTTGCCAACTTAGATTTAGCGACTTTTCAGACCCCCTTGACGACTTTTTAAAAAAAAAGTGCCTAGCGACAAATCTAGTGACTTTTGGACAAACCATAGCAACTTTCCAAATGTCGCCAGTACTGTCCTGTAAGCGCGAGGTCTTGCTTTCCCGGTACAGTTACTCATCTCCCTGGGTCTGCTCTGATCAGTGAGCGCTAGCTCGGCTGAAAGGAGCAGCATATTCCCATGACCACACGGCAGCTGACAGTTTTATATTGGACACGTGAGGAAGGATTAGGGAAAACACGCAGAATGCAAGTACGACGTAATTATGTCATCAATATGCAAATATATGCATAGCGTCATCTAGCGACATTTGGCGACTTTTCGAGCAGACTTTAGCTACTTTCCATTGAAAATAGTTGGCAACACAGGGAGTATATAACAAAAAATTGTTTCTACATGACTTGTTACATCATGATGTGTAGGTTTGCTAAAATACTTTCATCAACACAGTCACTATGCATTAAATGAATCCTAACACAAGAGAGCCTGGTGATGATATTTCACTTAACAGACTATGTTTTTGTACACTCCCTTCTTTGGTTTTGGTTGTTTGGTTTGTAAGTATGTTTTGTATATATTCCTACAAAATTCTTCACCTAGTGGCTGAGTGGGATTTTTGTTTATTATTTTAGCCTTGTCGGCTCCCGAAGCTCACAGCCACCTTTTTTTGGGATTTGCTAACTCACTTCTGTAAATAAACACTAAGCAAACGCACTATTGGCCCCACCTCCTTTTTTCTCGTCATCCAGAAGTGCTGTTGTGTCCTGTGGGCCAAGGCTAATTTAGAATAGACTGTTTCAAAGTATTCTATGGTCAGACAAGTCCAAATTTGACATTTAATTAATAAATTTTTTTATTTAGTCGTGTCCAATTCTTTTTCCCCGATTTTCTCCCTAATTTAGTTGTGTCCAATTCCTTCCCGTCACTAGGGGGGGCACCCACATTAAGGCCACTTACTACCACTCAGCCAGTGACACCAGCCGACCTCACAGAGGACAGCGCTATCCGCTCCCTCCGCGTGCGCGAGCTCACAGATGCCCCGAATGGCGTAGAGCCGTGATTAATGTGGGAGCACTAGTACCTCTCATCCCTCCCCGCTGAGAGAGCTCGGCCAATTTAGCTCTCTCGAGGCCTCCGGCTGCGAGAGGTTACAGCATCACCCGGGAACCGAACCAGCGATCTCTGGATGATAGGGCGAGAACTTAACCACTGCGCCACTCGGAGGCTGGCTTTTGGGGGCTCGGAGGCCCCCAAATTTGACATTTTTGTTGGAAATCAGGGATGCTGTGTCCTCCGGGTTAAAGATGAGGGAGACCTTCCAGTGTGTTATTCAGTTCAAAAGCTGCATCTCTGATGGTATGCGAGTGCATAAATGCATATAAAATGGGCAGCTTGCATGTTTTGGAAAGCACTATGAATGCTGAAAAGGATATGAAGGTTTTAGATAATGTCTATTTCAGGAAAGCCCTTGTTTTTTTCAGCAGAACAAACCACATACTGCAGATATTACAACAGCATGGCTTTCGTAGTAAAAGAGTCCAGGTGCTGAATTTGCCCATCTGCAGTCCAGATCTTTCACCTATAAAGAACATTTGGAGCATCATTAAACAAAAAATACATCAAATACGACCACAAACCCTTCAGCAGCTGGAAACCTATATCAGGAAAGAATGGGACCAAATTCCAACACTAAAACTCCAGAAACTCATAACCCCAATGCCCAGACATCCCCAAACTGTTTTGTAAATAAGAGGAGATGCTAGACCATGGCCCCTGCCCTAACTTTTTTGATACCTAGCCCATCAAATTTGAAATTAGCTCATTTCATGCAAAAAATTGTAAAATTTCTCAGTTTAAACAATTATGTTCTCTATGATCTATTGTGAATAAAATATTGGTTCATGCGATTTGAAAGTCATTTTTTTTTACATTTCATTAAAAAGAAAAAAAAAGTCCCAACTTAAATTAATTATTGACCTTTGAAAGACTAGACTGAGAATAATTAGGAATTCTTTACAAGGTTTTAAAATCAAATCCATTCATAATCTAATCCATCCAAAATACTGTATACAGTATGTATCAATAGTCTAATATTGAATATTAATACTTTTAAAAGTACCAATGGTTTATACAACAGGGGTCAAAAGTTAATTTGTCAGGAATGTTCTGACTTTATTTCAGTTTATTTTACTCAAACCCTTCACGAGCCAGATGCTGTTGGTTAAAGATGTAAATTACACACTATAGTAATGGTCTTTAGTCATTTCTTTTGGATCTTCATGGTTTCACTGACTCAGTCTCATGGTTTCACTGACTCAGTCACTTGACTGACTTAGTCTCTCAGAGTGGTTTCCACTTGAGACAGCTGCGACACAAAACCTTTTAAGTTTAAGGTTGAAGTTTGAAGGCTTCCAGTTGAAGGTAATTTTAAAAGCCTCCCCTGCCATGAGCAGGATTCGACTTTGTAAAGGAGTGAGGAGTAAGGAGTGTTTTGCCTCATTCATTTCTCACCAATCAATATCTCCCCTTTTTTTCCCTGGCAAGAGAGCCCTAGTTCAGTTTCATCAAGCTCAAATGAGTCCAAAGGTTATGCTCTTTTAGAGAAGCATTATCCAAAACCAACTTTTCAATACAATATTGTTTTCATTTAATTTTTACCAAAATCAAATGAAAAAACAGTTTTGGAGCTCTGAATGCTTATTGGTCAGAAGGAGTAGATTAATACTCTAACAGAAGCTTTTACAGTAGTGCTGACTCTCACTAAAATCACATCTTTTTATTAACATGTTTATGTTCAACTTATATTTTTGTCAAAAGGGACGTTATTGCAAAAGGTTATACAGAACCTCATTGGGATTCTGTACAAGGTCTGCTTTGAGATTCGTCTTCTGTAGAATCTTTACTCAGTTTTCTAGAGCTGTATGCATCTGCAATACAGAATCCTGGCTTAGTTTTACAGACACATCTTTTTGTACAACTTTGCATTCGAGTTTGTGTAAGAGTTTGATCAGATGCATTATACAGTAACACTATTGATATACAACATTGGAAATAAGCGCTACAGTTATGTGCCCTCTCTCTCTCTCTCTCTCTCTCATTTCATGTTTTTAGACTCTGAGTCCAAACTGCCTGTAATTACAGTAGCGTATTGTCTGCTTTATTTTTCCCTGAGCGCAAATGGAAGAGCACATCAATTAAAAAGCTGGATTGCTAAACTCTACCTTCACATAAAATGTGACCAGTGTTTGCATGATCACTGTGCGACTTTCAGCAAGCACTCTCTTTAATCATGAGCGTTTTTTTTAAAACATGTTTTAAATTCTAATTCAGCAATTAGCAGCGGGACACAAGTCGTAGCAATCATAATGCAGAGCGGCTCGCATTAAATGGAAAATTTATTATCAAGTGTTTTTATTAACCTTCATAATTTACATCATTTGTTTTGGGCTAGTTTGCTTATCTATGAAGAAACACGCTTGCAGTGTTGGACACACTGTATTTTTGTGTGTTTGTGAGTGTGTGTGGTGAGTGTGTTTAAAGCTGATTAATACCTCATTCGTCCTTTGCAGATCTTCCTGGAAGAAAGTCTTGCATTGCCTTTGACTTTTCTGTACAATATCAGGTTCAAGCAAACCCCACAGTGAACATGTTGGAAAGATGTTTACACATGACCCAAAAAGATTTATGACTGAGTGTCAAAGATTCATGACTGAGGCTCAGGAAATCTGTATACAGTGTGTAAACATTTGATGTTGGATTTATAAAAGTTTGGTCAAGTTTTATGTCATGCAGCACAGAACTAATGTACATGGTGTATCCGTCATTCAGTTCCCAGCCCTCGCCCCGGAATAATGCACATTCTGCTTAAACAGAGCTTTAATAATACAATAAACCCGCTCGCTGCGTTTAATTACAGCACAGAGGCGAAATAAATAATTAATGGCAGGGGAAACGCTTCTGAGACATGGTGTGTGTGTTGCAAAAGGGATTAGAGAGCAAAAAACAAAAACAAGGAAGGAGGAAGGATTTCATTCACTACCCAATTTAATATTCATCCACTGTTCAGCTTACATAAATATTTGAACTAGTTTGAAGTTTGGTGCGAGGTGCTCGGCATCCTGTATCATCAGGCCTTTCATACATAAAACTCATCCTGACGAAACTTAGTGTTTATGGAAATTAGCGATGTGTTAACGTGATTGTAGAAAACAACACTAATAAATTGATGCTCTGGTTTATATGAGGTTTTAGTGATGAGAAAGAAAATGGATTCACTTCAGTCACATAGAAACAGACAGACAGATTGAAAAATAAACAGATAGAGAGACACAGACTGAGAGACAGACACAGAGAGAGACAGACCAACAAACAGTCAGAGTGCGACTAAGACAGTCTGAGAGTCAAATAGAGAGACAGACGGAGACACAGAAAGACAGACAGGCAGACAGAGAAACAGTCTAGCAGAGAGACAGACAGACAGAGACACAGAGAACCATACAGACTGATAGACAGACAGAGAGACATAAAGTCAGAAGGCTGCGTGTGAAATTGAGAAGTTGCGTTTTTTTCTCTCCAAAACAACATATTGTACAGTAAGTGTGCGCTGGCGGTGTGTGAGATCAGGGCATGGTACGTGTTGCAGTGTGTTTTTTTGCCGAGCGCAGTGCCATATAAACGTGTAAATGAGGTTTGTTTCTCGTCTCTCCAGGTTTTTTTTTTCCTCAACAGAGTTTGTCGTAAGGTGAAAGTCCTCGTTTGTTGTTTCCTCTCTTGCCACCTCAGAAAGCACTAAAGGGAAAAAAATAAATCAAACCCTGATGTGAACAGGGTTTAAGACATGCCATGGGTGGGCCTGGCTTTGCCTTACCTCGCCTCGTATGAGGGCTTATGTGGAGCCTCAGGGACCGATCATGTGCCACCCGGCGTGTTTCTTTGCCAGTGCAGAAGGAAAGTGATGGGGTTCCGTGAGTCTCTAACCTAGCGCAATCACTTCCTCTCTTCTGCATTGGCAACGAAGAGTCGTATACTCACCGTGTCTCTTCACAGCATCGCACCTGTCACTTTAGCCGAATCCGAAACATAGCCTAGGTTGGGTGTTTGTACTTTGATCTGTTCATCTGTGAGAAGGTTCTGTAACAGCGAGATGATTTGATTCAACAAAAAGCAGAAGTGTGTTTTAAAATGAATAAAAGACATATGTAACTTTTTATCTCTTTAGGCCGATATAAAGCAAGGCTTTCACCAATGAGTCTAATACCTCCTGTTGAACTTGTTTTGTAATTTTTAAGTATAAGAATGTATGCTGTTGTGGATCAATTGCTAAAAACCTGTAGAAATTCCACTTGATGTGTTTCATCTTATTAATACTTTTGGGTTTTCCATCCTTTGCTGTTCTTTCATTTTGTTTTGTTTTTTTAAAAGATGAACTCCAGCTTGGCCAAGGTCTATTACTTTAATACTCCATCAAAGAGCCTATGAATGGAGGTGATGGTGCATAATAATCTCATAATGTCTGTCCTATTATTCTCTTTCTAATTTTTTGATGGGAAAAACGCGTACAAGGCACAAATGGGAAAAGTGTGAAAATCCCTCCGTTAGAGACATCGCATTCAGCCTTTCACAGCAGCCTGCGAGTAAAAGACAAGCACATTGATTCTGAAAAACTGAAGCATCTTTGATATTATCCTAAGTTCATATTTTTTATGCTTGGTCTCACTATAGATAGGCAATAGAAGACACCAACACGCTTGAGAGCAGCAAAATCAACTGCAATGTTGACGTCTACTGTGATGTTTACTGTGAGTTTCGCTTTTACTGTACCATTCTGTCTAATATACATGACCTACCTAATTTACCTTTTTAATTTGACTTGTTGCTGTGAGGTCTGCAGTCGGGCATCATCTTGCAGCCGAACCACCGATTTGGGCTCAGATTCCGTTCTTGACTGGAAATCCCTCACTCACCATCGTGTGGATGAAACGTGGCCATGGCGTGGTACTCTCACTCCATCTCAGCATCGTTAAACAATCACATTTAATTAAACTTCAGCACTGTTATAAATAGGTGTCATGACTCCTCTTAAAATGCTCATTAACAAGTTTAGAAATGTGTGCACTCACA
>JAOVVA010076529.1:0-13041 GCA_028565275.1 Leiocassis micropogon
TATGTTCCATATATGGTGTATATGGAATTTCATGGTTTTCTGCATTAATTTGTCATAAAATGTGATCTGATCATCAACCAAGTCAAGGGTATTCCCAAATATAATGTGCCCAAAAGAAATTCTTTCATGTCCTTATTGAACACACTCATTCAACATTCAAAATGGCAGCAATAACCTCAATCAGATGCTTCCTGTAGATGTGGAAGATACCTGCACATCATTGAGGAGGAATTTTAGCCCATTCTTCCCGGCAGAACTGCTTTAGCTCTGTCATATTTTTTGGACGTCTTATGTGTACGACTCTCTTCAAGTCGTTCCATAGCATCTCTATTGGGTTGAGGTCTGGGCTCTGACTCGGCCACTCCAAAAGCCTGATTGTGTTTTTCTGAAGCCATTCTGTTGTGGACTTGCTCCGGTGTTTTGGGTCATTGTCCCGTTGCATAACCTGACTTCTACAGAGTTTCAGCTGACGTACAGACATTCTCACATTATCCTGAAGGAATTCATCTTCCCCTCAATGACTGCAAGCTGGCCAGGCCCTGATGCAGCAAAGCAGGTGCAAATCATGATGTTTCCTCCACCATACTTTATGTTTGGAATGATGTTTTCATGATGATATGCAGTGCCCTTTCACCATCAGATGTAGTGCTGCATGTTCTCATCAACTAGTTCAATCTTGGTTTCATCAGTGCGCAAAACATTTTGCCTACACCGCTGTGGAATGTCAATGTGCTCTTTCGCAGCAATGTTCTTTTTAGTAAGCATTAAATATTCATATAAACCTATCAGCTATAACAATGCAATGCAAAACAATAAGTCTATTATTTGTAGGTTTCCCTTGTGCCACTGGGGTGGTGCTGGTCCCTGACATGATTCCACAGGGACTTTCGGTGTGCTCTCCTCTGTATTATATTATATATATTTAGGCATTTGACAGACACTCTTATCCAGAGCGACTTACATTTTAATTTCATTATATACCTGAGCAGTCGAGTGTTAAGAGCCTTGCTCAAGGGCCCAACTTGGTGGTCATGGGATTTGAACCTGGGATCTTTCAAACCGTATTCCAATGCCTTAACCACTGAGCTACCCCTAACCCTGACTGCATTCCATGGATGCTCAATCAGAGTGAGATTTGGGGAATTTGAAGGCCAGATCAACAAAGGTAATCTTTGGCTGTCCATGATCCTGTCACTAAAAACACATTTCAGGAGATTGGCATCACCTTTTCTATAGAACGACCCACCACCATTCCATGCATGAAGATAAAACAGCATGTGGTTTTTGCACTTATTAGCACTGATACTAGTGTGTGTCTTTACACTGATAAATGTGCACAATGCTTGAAGTCTGGTTAATCAGGTTTCCCTATCTAAAGAATGTGCATACCTTTTCACTTCAGATCGACACCATACACCCACACATCAACAGGCCACACCCCCCCCCTGGTGAAGTGCTCTTATAACTCGAGCGTCCATGATTTCACTGTTCAAGACCTCCACCAACCTCAACAACATCTCCATCTCTCAGCAGCCATGAGCAGCCGGATGCAAATAAGCACCAAGCGTAATGTCTCGACCTTCAGCAGCCGCTCTGTCGGCTCATATGGCCCTAATAGGACCATACCCCGCATGGGGAACACGTACTTCGGGTTTGGGAACCAGTACGCTACGGGGTCATCCATCAACTCTGTGGTGGTGGACAAGAGGCTCCTGGAGCCTCTGCAGCTTGACCTGGACCCAAACATTTATGCAATCAGAGAGAAGGAGAAGAATCAGATCAAGACCTTGAATGACCGCTTCGCCACTTTCATCAACGAGGTGAGACAGTCTTTTTTTTTATATATATATTTGTGAAAAACCTAAAGGCACTGATCTGGTCCTGATCTTGGTCTACATCAGGTTGCCTTTTGAAACAAACATGAATTAGTTTTACGTTGTCTCACATCTAATTGAAACACCATGTGATGTTTGTACGCTATTCTTATTCTACCAACTGCCAAGGAAGCTTATTAAATTTCTCTGTATTCTCTGATTTCTTTATCACATTACCTGCATTACTTGTTCTTCCACTCGCAAAAGCCAATATTCCAGTGCATCAATTTAAAGGCCTCCTTCTACAATGGTGCATATTGGTGTGAAACACAGGCTGATTGTCATTGAAGCCTCACAAATGCGTTAACTAGACCACTGGGCAAATCAGAGCACCACCTCTAGTGCCACCTATTCCCATGTTTTATTTGGCCAGAAACGTATGTAATGTAATACCATACATGAGGCAGTAGAACTCAGGATGATTTGGGTAGTAACTTGGACTCATCTCTAGGCATTTGGACTTTTGGATGGTTTTGCTCACAAAAATACATTTTGGTTGTCTTCTCTTATGCACAAATTAACAAATTGACAAGAATTGATTCCTTCTTTTAAAATATTAGTAGTACAGTGTTCATAGTTAAACTCGTCAATCCTAATGATTATTGTTGCAGTGAAGCCAACTACTTAATTAAAGGTCCCATATTTCCAATAACAAGTAAACACATGTCTCACAGCTCCCCAAAGTGTGTCTATGAACTCCCCAGCTGAAAGAAATTAGTTTTTTACCGGTGCCGTTTGAGGTAAAAGCTTTTCCTTGATCTTGATCGTAACTTCATTGGGCTTTACTCGCTATTCTCAGCCTTGTACTTGGAAGTGGTGATATTGACTTGACTTCGGTCCAATGTCCAAATTATTATTATTTTTTAAAAAGACATAAGAAGTGGGATTTGTAAAGACTCGATGTAGCCTCAGTCTTTACAGTCTGTCTCTGGTAATGAAGCGTTGTGTAAGATTTTTTGAATCTGGAAAAAACTTAGCCTAGAAATAATATTTCTTATAAACAACCAGACCACATATTCGATTTTTGTGACAGAATTTCTTCTGCTTTATTAGGAAGTCTCCTGTGGTTAACTGAGTAAAGTATTCCATCCATCCATCTACATGAGCTGCACTAAGACTAATGCAAAAGTGGGGATAACTTTTTTATTAACTGATGCAGGTCATTTAAATTGCGAAGGTTGGTAGAATAACTCTTCCTCTACACAAATGAGCATCTCAATATATTTTCCTTCACACGTCATGCATTTGCACCATCGTTTAACCCAACTCTCGAATTCTCTTGGAAACTCTCCCTTATTGCAGTTGATGGTCTCCCACTTTGTGGTATGTCTTCAAACCTAGCTTAGTGGTTAAGGCAATGGACTACTGATTGGAAGGTCCCAAGTTCAAGCCTCAGTACCACCAATTTGCCACTGTTGGGCCCTTGAGCGAGGCCCTTAACCATCAATTGCGCAGATGTAGAAAATGAGATAAAATGTAAGATAAGGGCGTGTGCCAAATGCTCAAATGTAAAAAAAAAAAAAAAAAAGTCTTACTAAAGACCCAGGATTGTTGTTTGTCTGATCACTTAACCATTGATAAATAATAACCGTACCATTATATAGTATGTACATGTACCATAATAATAACAACCAATAATGTACCATCCATTCTTAACTCTAAGGGGTTTCACTGAAAACATCTCTCACTTTCATACTGTCGCTTGTGGGTGAAAGTTAAGCCTTTATTTGTCACATATACATTACAGTAATCCACCGTGAAATTCTTTTCTTTGCATATTCCAGCCTGTCATAACAAACGCTATGCACAAGAAGATCTGCCAGATGCCTCCTTTTTTTCTTTTTTCTTTTTTTTTTAACAATGGAGCACATTCATTATTTTAGGCACGGCAAAGCTTCTATTATGTCATGCTACTGTATGTGTCACTTAATGATTGACAGATTGTGGTCAGGAATGCCAGTGACTGAATGACATCACGCGTATTACTGTACATGCTGAAGAAAGATAGATATCATGCAAGGAGAGACCTTAAACTATCACTACAATGAAAGGTTTAAGCTTACAGCATTGGGGTTTCATCATATACAGTAACACTGAAACACACTAATACAATCGGGAACACATTTATTTCTTGAACGTTTATTTCCTGAACGTTCATTACTTGTCTTTGTATCTAATCTACGTCAGGTGTGTCGCCTGGAGCAGAAGCACACGATTCTGGACACGGAGCTGCATCTGTTACAGAACGAACCTCAAAAAGAATCCAACATAGAGGCGCTGTTCAAGATGTACATCAGCTCTTTACAGGCGCAGCTCAACACTTTGGAGAATAGTCACGATTTCCTGAAAGCTGACCTGGAGCGTAATCAATCGCTGGTCATCGACCAAAAATCCAAGTAAAGACACCTTCATTTTAAGAGTATTAATTAAGAGCACCTAGACGACAGTAAAGGGCAAAGGATTTACACAAACCAGAAGTAAAGCATACAGAACATGCTTAATGGGACAGTTCTACAAAAAGCTCATTAGACAACAGATTAAAAAAGTTAAAAGGCCACACCCTTTTCGACTCTATCTGGAACACCAGTATCAGTTTGCGTGTTCAGTTTTACGCATAAAAAAAACCATATCAGGGTTTGATGGTCTGGGTGATATTACTGAAAAATGTTATCTAGATCTGACAATCACTTTTCTCGAGAAATAAAGAATGAAGCAAGTTGTATGACTCGCAGAAAAAATGCAAATGACATGCCAGACATTTTTCCTCTTTGCACCCATTTCTACAGAATTCTAGTGTGACCAGATTTTTTGCTTTTATTCTAGGGCTATATGATTAAAAAAAATTTTAAATCACATCATGATTATTAAATGTACAACTTTGTATTCAAACTTACTTATCTAGGCAAACTGTTAATACCGGCATAAATAATAATAATAATAATAATAATAATAATAATTTGAATAATATTTAATTAATAATTTCTTTTTTTTTTTAATCATTTTCTTTTATTCAGTAAAGCTGCTTTACGACAGTGACCATTGTTAAAAGCATTATAGAATTGAATTGCTCTCATTAATAGGATGTTTGCCAGTATTTATTCATCACCTCAAAAGAATATAAAAAATGAATACTTAAATAATTGACAAACTTTACTTAAATTCCTGCCTAAGCCATTAAATAATTGCACAGGTCCATATCGCAGTTTCAATTTTTGTGTGATTAATTGTGCAAGACTAGTTTATTCACGGTTCAGAAAAATAATAATAACAATCATCATCATCATCATCATCATCATCCCGGGTGTTGAGGAGAAATTGCGATTAGAGGTGTACATCAGGATCAGGATCTTGGACAATCATGGCTGTGAATGAATGTTCAGGAAATTAAAAAGGAAATGCTCATTCATTTTTGCAGCACATGTGGCTCAAGACACAAGTTTTTCAGCTTTCGTTCATTTAGTTGTGTGTGTGTGTTTTTTTTTTTTTAATACCTCAACAACATACTGTAAGTTTATCTTGAGCATTTGCAAACCAAAAAAAGAAAACGAAAAACATGGCAGAAGTGGTCAAGATTGCTCTAGGACTGGGATTTAAAGAGACATTTTCCTATTTCTTTAACAACTTAACACAGGTCTCAGAGCTGTCTCAAAGTCTATGTGTTAATGCTGCGAATAAAATATCTCTTAAATAATGCATTATTTTACACCTCAATCTCCATCTGTTTCACTCCTCCTCCATGCACGCTGTTTCAGTGTCTATGTAAATGAGCTCCTGCTGAGCCACGCCCCTCCAAAGAACAGCAGAGCTGAGCAACAAGCAGGGGAACGGGCTCTTCTTATATAAGGTCACATTAGCGGGAAAGCCGGACTGACTTGTTGCAAATGTTTTTGTGCCTTAAGCAAATTTTACATAATAGGTGACCTTAAAAAGGAGATATCTAGTTTGGATTGTAGAATAAAAAATAAATATGTATACCTTAAAACACATCCCACTTTCTTTTCCCGCAGGTATGAAGAAGAGGTTAACAAGCGATACACAGCGGAAAATGATTTTGTCTGCATAAAACGGGTACGACATGACATCCATGCATCTCATCATGACATAAATCACAATAAAAAAAGCAAAGATTTATTATGCGTAGACAAAATTACACAAAATTATACTTAATGTTCATTGAGTGATGCTTTTCTGCAGGATTTCGACAGTGGTTACTTGTCCAGAGCTAATCTGGAAGTAGAACTGTCTTTACTTCAACAAGAATTGGACTTTCTTAAATCCTTGTATGCAGAGGTACGTGCACACACTTCTATTAAGGGCACTTTCGGTAGCACATAATTTGGTTGAGGAAATCTCGAACTCTCTCTCTTTCTCTTTCCGGCTCTATGTATTTTTATCCTAACAGGAACTCCAGGAGCTCCAGGAGAGGCTGCAGGAGACCTCGGTGGTGGTAGAGATTGATAACTGCAGGCAACTCGACATGGAGCAGGTGGTGAAGGAGGTGAAGAGGCAGTACGAGGATGTCTCAGCGCGCAGCCGCCACGAAGCCGAAGCCTGGTACAAGAGAAAGGTGACGCCCCATTCCGTCCCAAACCCCTCCCCCTTTACTGTACACTATCAGAGTGGTCTCATTAAGGGTACGGCTTAACCTATGTATGAAGTGACCAAGTGCAACCGCTACCAAGCCAGCGCTCTGTATAATGTATATTATTTGTTGTATAACCCTTAGTGTTTATGTCTTGTCAGTTTGAGCTGGCATCGTCACAGGCTGAGCAGCAAGCCGCAGAGATGAAGAGAGCTAAGAGTGAAATCGACGGGCTAAATAGACGGATCGTTAGGCTGCGGGCGGACTTATCGGCTGCTAAAATGGAGGTAAAGACGGTCATACCTTATACAAACACGCCACACATACACGTCATATATTATATATAATGTTACCATGAACAATGTTCTGTTTTCTCACTTCTGGTAATAACCAGATTGTAAAATGCTATCAACTTTTGGTTGAAAAACATATCGGGGCGGCACAGTGGCGTAGTGGTTAGCAGTATCTCCATGCACCTCCAGGTCCTGGGTTTGATTCCCGCCTTGTGGTCTGTGTGCATGGAGTTTGCATGTTCTTCCTTTGCTTGGTGGGTTTCCTCCGGGTACTCCGGTTTTCTCCCACAGTCAAATAACATGCAAATTAAGCTAATTGGTGTCCCCAAATTGCCTGTAGTGTGTATATACTGTATATATGTGGTATATTAAACTTCCAGCCTCCTAACACACAGTATGACTGCAGATCAATCCCTGTTATCCGTTATTACCCTGTTGAGTCCGGTTCCTTCCTCAGGGTTTCTTCCTATTGCCATCTCAGGAAGTTTTTCCTTGCCACCGTCGTCCTCTGATCATTTATCAGGGACAATCTGATCGTTTTTGATTCATACACATTTACATTTCATACAAACTTCCATAACTTTCTTTTGATTGTGTAAAGCTGCTTTGCGACAATGACAATTGTTAAAAGCGCTATACAAAAAAAAAATGTATTGAATTGAATATATTAGATATAGAGTGTACATTTTATGCTTGTGTGTGTGTACTTTTGTAGTATAATAACAAAAATGAGCAGATCAAGGAGGCGGAGCGTTCTGGCCAGGAGGCGGTGCTTGAGGCTGAGCAGGAAATTAAAAAACTGGAGGCAGCGCTGCAGAAGAATAAGCAGAAGATGGCCAGGCAGGTTTTTGAGTACCATAACCTGATGAATGTCAAACTGGCACTGGACATTGAGATCGCTACCTATAGGAAACTTCTGGAAGGAGAGGAGAACAGGTAAGAGAAATATTATCATCAAATATATACAGTACTGTGCAAAAGTCTTATGCACCATATTATATGCTGTACCAATTTTGTTATATATGTTTTTCATGTCTGCATAATTATGTACAAAATCATTCAGTATATATAACTTAATATATGCATGGCTGTAAAGAAAAAAAATATAGTACAAGATAGACCAGTTTTCAGATGGAAACAAAAAAAACAAAAGAAAAATAAAAAGGAGCGAGTGTGACAAAGTTACCAGAAGAACTCATATTCTCCAGCCGTGCATATATTCTCCTGTAATGTTATTTATTTATTCATTTTTAAGTTATATATGGAAACACTGAATGATTTTGTACATAATTATGTAGACATGATAAACATATATAACAAAATTGGTACAGCATATAATATGGTGCCTAAGACTTTTGCACAGTACTATATATATACAGTATATGTGTGTGTATATATATATATATATAGTTTGGCTATTAATCGAGAATACAAAAAAGTGTTAAATGTTCTTTGTGTGCTGTTCATCAGAATTGGTCTAGACTCTGTTGTCTATTGGACCGTGCCAACCACCAGTAAGTATTATGCATTTACCTTATATAAATATATAAATACATACAGTGCAAAAGTCTTGAGCCACCTCATTTTTTCATGTTTTGCTCCCAGAGAGCCTGACTTTCTTGCATTTTTAGTGTAGTCTTAAGGAACAGTTCTCCAGGCTTCCTGAGGGACTTTTTTTGTCTCTACATCTACATATCTGCCATCTACACAGTGAAGCATGGTGGTGGTAGCATCACTTATAACAATATTTCCAAAATATTCAAATGATAGAGGGAATGAATCAGTGTTTATTTAATACCTTATGCTAGCATGAAAATAAGAGGAAATGACAACAGGGCTCATTCAATGCCACTTTTACCTCAGTGGATGAGATATAATTACCATAATTAGATAGTTTTTTTTTATAGATCTGTTTTCCAGAATTTAACACAAATTCTCATATGATCTCATGTGTGTCTTTTCCAGCTCACGTTGATTCTGTGAAATCTGTCACCTGCACCAACCTGATTGTCAAGACGACCGAGACTCAGGAAAGCAGCTTCATCGCTGTTCAAGACTAATTCAGACATATCTTAAAGAGTTTGCTTTTTTCACCCCTTTGTCTGTTTCTATGGTTTTAATATCTTTGGGCAGTAATATTGATAAACCTGACATCTTTGACAAATTGTGCTTCCAGCATTTGAATGAACCTGCATGTGAATGTTTGTGAGAGTGTGTGATTTTATCGTATTTTTTTAACTGTTAATCATCTTCATACATGCTTACTATCTTAGTTCTATTTCTTTACATTTCCCACATTCCTGACATACTGTTATGTCTGATTGTCTGCTCTCGGGCACAAGGAAAGTGTAATACCAGGTTGTAATATCTTTGCAAATAAATAAATAGATAAATGAATAAATATTTAAAGACCAAATATTTTAGCTTTTTTTTTTTTTTCCAATTGGTTTAGTCATTGTTAACTCTTGACTACTCCATGATACTGACTTCATGTACATTGTGGCAAATTATTTCATATGGCGACCCCTAGAATAAAGGGGTTCAGCTCACATCTAATTTACTGCACTGGATTTTTCCCCAACCTATTGTTTAGCATCTATTTAAATTCTAATCATTCACAGGTAATTCCCATCCCAGTTACAGGGACAGGTTACAAAGATCCATGTATGCAAACCAAAGGTGTATAAATGTCATTTGACATGTCTTTGTTTGAAAAAATTGCTTTGTGTAAGCATAAATAAATATTATATAATTAGTTTAATTAATGTCTATCATCATGACTGGCATCAGACACTACAGAATTCCTACAACTGGAATTTCTTGTTCGAAGCCCAGAGGTTTGTTCTGCGGAAAATTTACACAAACTGACCTGATGGGATTCCAAGACAAGAAACTGGAGTGCAAATCCAAACTCTTCTAAAACTGACAAATTCTTTGAACTTGAAATATACAGTATACCACCACTTAAGCAAGAAACACAAACTGCTTCTATTTCCGCAAATACCCATATTTTGCAGGATTATCACTTCTACAAGTACCGGGCATTGGTGGCTCCGTGGTCGGTCTCTCACCATCCATGTGGAAGGCAGAGGTTTGATTCCCGCCCAAACCTCAGCCACTGGATGCAGTGCCGGTCCCAAGCCCGGATAAAATGGGAGGATTGCATCAGGAAGGTCGCAAACATGATACCTATGGGCAGTTGGTGCGATACTGCCTCCTACTGGACTGAAGCGTTGAGCAGAAGAGTGGAAATGGAAAAAAATGCTTTGTATGAGACGTAACATTTGTAACAAGTTGCACAGCCTTTCAATGTTTATTAGATCATTTTAATAGTAATTTTATTTTAATAGTAATAGTATTCTAATTTAAGCTGAATCAAAAATCACCATGCTCAAAATCAAATCAACACTCTACCAAAGATTCACAGATCTAGTAGGAACATGACCATCACACCCATATGTGGACATTTGCCAAATTTTTGCCCCAAATTTGGCGGCACATCTTTAATAAAATATTCTTAATGACTTAATTCTGCAGAATTACAGTCTTACAGAAACTAAGACGCTCTGAACCTGTTCCAGCATGACGGTGCCTCTGTAAGATCCACAAAACACGCTCCATGAAGACATGTTGTGTTAAGGTTGGAGTGAAAGAACTCGAGCGTCCTGCACCCAAAGTCCTTTTTTCTATTGACACTATTTCAGGTGAACAAGTGCAAAGCTACAAGACCTAATAAAAATTCTTAAAAAAAAAAACACTCATTTATGCCTCATCATTTTTCTTAAGCTTACACGGTTGTCACAGTTACATTATTCTGTAAAAGAAAACAACTCTAAACATGTTATGTTAACTGATTCATCTCATTTATTCATAGTCTGTACCGCTTTATCCTGTAGACAGGGGCCTGGAGCCTATCCAAGGAGACTAGAATGATGGACAACACAGATTTTATGCAATATAGTCTCAATAAAATAGTCAAGAGCAAGAATGAAGTTCATAGGAAATCAAAGACAATAAGAATCTAAAGGGGTGACAATAATTTTAATACTTAAATTTTGTAAAACACAGAAAAACAAGGTGAAAGTAGGACAAATGGAAAGTGATGTAACTTTTCCATGAGTGTATACAGCATAAGCTTTCCTTTCAAAGGTAAAGTGCAGGTTAATCTGTTTTATTTTTACTTTACAGCAGTGATTCCGTTAGGGTGTCGCTCAATCGAGTGTCATTAGAGAGATTTCTTGTTAATTTTTAAGTTTTTCCATTAATGTGTGTGTGTGTGTGTGTGTGTGTGTGTACGTGTGTGAAAAACTCAAATAAGAGAGAAGAAAGAGTACAGAGCAGTTCGTGCACGAACACACACACACAGCACCTGCACGCACAAACATTAATGGAAACACTTATCTGTCTGGATTTATTTTTACTTTTTTCAAAGGTAAAGTGCAAGTTAATTTATTTTATTTTTACTTTATATTTTGTATTCATTATTTTTATGTATTTATTTTTTTGGAGCTGTGGAACGAATAATAAGAGTTTCTATTATTTCTTAGGGGAAATTCGATTTTGATATATGAGCCCGCTTCCGGAATTAATTATGCTCACAATCCAAGGTCCCACAGATTAAATGTACCAGGGGGCGATTAGGCCAAATCCTAGGTTTAATCCTAGCCTATCCTAGGGCACAAGGCAGGGTACACCTGAACGGGGTGCCAATCCATTGCAGGGCACACACATATACACACTCACACGCTCATTCACACATTAGGGGCAATTTGGGAACACCAATTAGCCTAATCTGTATGTCTTTGGACTGTGGAAGGAAACTGGAGGAAACCCACCAAGCACGGGGAGAACATGCAAACTCCTGGAACCTGGAGGTGCAAGGCATCGGCTAACCACTATGCCACCATGCCGCCATGTGAAATCACACGCTGCGTTAATATCGTATCGTTTTGTAGTCGTCCATCAGCTCAAACACGTCCTCGCTGAAGTCATTATACTGCACGCTGCAAAAGGAGACAAACAGTAAGACCACAGCGAGCTCCAGCTCCGTAACACAGGCTGTGTGTTCGTTTCTGTCGTGCCCGACGAGACCAGTACTTACTTCAGTTCTAGAACTGGATGCTCTTGAACGAGCTTGACTAATCTGGGAACTGAGATGTCAGTCAGGCTGTTGTTCTTCAGAATCAGGCTCGTTAAGGAGCTACAAGCCATGACGGCTTCACACAGCTCGTCGAGACAGGCATCCGTTAAATCCACCATCTCGAGACTGCCAAGAGAAACACAACACATGAAATACAGTAGTGAAAAACCAAGTGGCTTTAAAAACAGATGATCTAACGCCAGAATCCAACAGCATTATTAATAGAGATAAGGGGGAATTAACAGTCCAGTTATGTATTGCAATTCTTGTGCGTGGCGATTTACATATCGCCACATTGACTCCAAAATCTATTTTAAAAAAAACAAAACAAAAAAAACGGTTATAACAGGCTATAACCGATTCCGTAGCGAGCGCAGAACCTTCCGAGTGGTGCAACAGTAACGCATTTTTATGGCATTACATCATCAAAAATCTTACTCCTTAAAAGGAGCTGATCTTCCTTTTTCTCCAAACTCTGAATGGATTCCTCTCAAACCCACCCATTACACACGCTAACACAACTCTCAAAACACGGCCAGCGCAAATTAGTTGAAAATCACGCGAATCAGAAGCCGCGTGCATCGAGACTTCAGTGGCGTTTGAGGCGTTAAAACGTCACTTTTTCTTTATAATCCTACAGGTGGCGCACTACACTTTACACATTTTCTATAAAACTATAAACTATTTACACATTTTCAGCCCGTATGGTGGGAGTGAATTATTTGCCGAGTTTGTTTATAAACAATAATTATGGCGGTTGACAGAGATACTGTACATGCTGCTCAGAAACAATGTAGCTTTTTGTTTCATTTCATCTGAAGTTGAATGTTAAACTCCTGTATTTAAAAACCACATTTACATATTAAATGTTGGGAGAATGCAGATTTGTCGGCCGTAAAATTATATGTAAATTATTAAATTATATCAAAACACTATGTGGATATTCACCGACAGTAACAATAGCACAATAGGACAATAGTACTTACCTGTATTAATATTATAATAATTGCAATATTACATCTCAATAAAATATTAAATACAATATTACATACAGTATATTAGATTATATTGTTTATATTTGGATTTATTGCCATATCAGCTTCTCAGGCTATTTCATGGCAAGATTCACATCAAATATTAAGCTGATTTATT
>JAOVVA010076709.1:0-13029 GCA_028565275.1 Leiocassis micropogon
TTACATTCTCGGTTACGTTTGGGTAGTCGAAGCCACATACACCCGCCAATTTGCCAGCTGTAGCTAGCCACTCAGATGGCTAAGTTTGGCCTAACAATAATAAGCCAAGGCAAGCTAATCGTGTAACATAGATAATCAACTGAAGTCCTTTCACATTCATGTTTTGACAAGCCCGTGACAAATAGAGAGAGCATACAATGTATCTTTTCTAGTCTGAGCTCGAGTACGAAACGTGTTTTTTACCATAAAAATGTCAAGGACTAATAAGTTCAGTAAAATAACTTGAGTAAAATTTAGCAAGGGGTATCTGTACTTTTACTCAAGTAATGAACCTGTGTACTCTGTCCGCCTCTGGTCCTAACAGCTGAGTGCACAGACAGCAGTGGAGGACAGTGAGAGGATCTTTACTGAGCTGATCAGCTTCATGGAGAAAAAGCGCTCGGAGGTGACGGAGCTGATCAGAGCTCAGGAGAAGACTGAACTGAGTCGAGCTGAACGACTCCTGGAGCAACTGGAGCAGGAAAGAAAGGTGCACTATGTCCACAAATGGTGTGAAATATACTGGTTATGGGTCCATTGGATTTAGTTCTGAGACTTAAATTGACTTAAAATCTGTTTTATTCTACATACAACAATTCTAAAGTAATTGTAACTTTAATATTTTGTCTAAATTTGTCTAATTGCTGTATGCAAAGTTTAATCTATGGCCGTCAGTCTCCCCCACATGATAGACCAAATTTTCAGTCTGAGGAGGTCTTTGAGGACATATTCAGCATCACTGTCAATCAATTTGATATTTGATGGAGTAAGGAAGTTTCTCTTTGCCACGATGTTGGTCCAATGTAAAAGTTATATACTTAAGTTTTTCTCTATCAATTGGTAGATTAAAGACGTATCACTTTTTCTTGAGCTGGAAAAGATTAAATATACACATTGAATGTACTGCCAATCATATGTAAAAGCTCTACTGATTTCTGAAACTGGTGTAGCAAAAGTGTTTATTGGGTTTAATTTATATTTAATTGTAATAATGCTGTGGTTAGGATGTTAAACAGTCTCTAATAAAGCCTGGAAGTACAGGCTATGTACAGCTCAGAGATATTAAATTACTAATAACCTGTTTTAGTCCAAAGATAGATTGTTTTCAAAATGCTTTGCATTTTTTTGGCATTTTCATTTCATACACATCTGCAAAGAGCGCCACCTTGTGTACTTTTAAACAGCAGCATGCCAGTCTCTGCACAGAATGTTCTGAACGTTATTATGAAGCAGAGCTCTGAGACTCTGAGACAAGCTCTGAAGTAAGGTGTAAGTTGAGGCAGGCTCCCTTATGTTGGAGTAAATGATCTTCTGTTTGTTAGTTGTGTTTAAAAGCTTTTAAACTCAAGACAAAGTCATGGTAGAGGGCCTTGGACCACATGCTTGGAGATGGCATACACCACATTTAGTTTATTAGAAATACAGTCTATAAAGACATCAAAAACACAAAACAACCTTCCAACCAAGTATAAACAAACTAATGTCTTGGAGTTTGAAGAGCTTACTAAAAGAGACATATGATAAAGTATCCTAAATTGTTGTAGACCAAAGATAAAGCTCAATAAGTCTATGAGAAACTTTTTTTTTTATTCTAGTGCCCCCTAGTGGACTTCATTTTCCATTTACTGGATAATATCCTCACAGTCCTTCTTCAGTTAATCACACTAATCCTTGTGAAAATCTCAGACATCCAGGAGTCTCGCACATATTCATGGCATCACAAACAGAATCCCAGAAATCAAGAGTGTGTGTGTGTGTGTGAGAGAGAGAGAGAGAGAGAGAGAGAGAGAGCACGTTCGGATACGTCTTTTTTTGTGCTAGTGAACCTGTCACTTTTCATAGTGGGCAAAGCTTTATATTTTACCTCTCTCTCTCTCTCTCTCTTTCTCTTTATCACTCCAGTTGAGTGTCATGCAGGGACAGAGTCCTAAAATTAACACACTTTCACCCCAACGTAGTGTGTTCTTTACATCTATCAATGTTGAGCACTCACTGCCATTCCATGTACGTAAGCACTCAGAAACTTATTCAGTATGATCAGGGCTTGATTTGGGTCGGGGGGGCACCCAAGTTTAAAAAAAAAAAAGAAAAAGAAAAAAATCCAAAAACCAGTTCCAACAGTTCCAACAGCCAAGCACAGCTCTAGACAGATTTTTTTTTTTTTAAAGAGAACTGAAGGTATGATACAGTACATACGCACAAATCCTCTCAGCAGATTCAGTTTAATACGGGAGTTTTCAAAATGACTGACAGCTTTATTGATTTTAAAAGACGAGTTCTTTACCCAATTTGTGTAATTTCATTCTCAATTTAAAGAAGAGGTTTTGTTTTTTCATTAGACTTTGTGGCTTCACCTACATGCTTGGGTGCAAAAGGGTCAAAGATAGATTTTTAAATGCCATAATAGTAATTTGATGATTTGTGTGCATGTGTGTGTGTGAGAGAGAGAGAGAGAGAGAGAGAGACTGGTGTGTAGTCATACAAACCTACAGTACTATTAAATTAAATTATTTAATTACCAATGTTTATGTAGATTTTTATGTTACTCTCATAATCCTCCCCAGATGAAAGTCATGGAAAAGGATCAAATGATAGTTTTGACAATTGCATGTTTAAAAGCAGGTTTTGTTTTGATGGCTCCAAGTTGATGTAATTAAGCTTATACTGTATTTTGTTAATAAAACTGTTCTTAAAAATTTGACGTATTTTGCAATCTTTTTGTATGGTTATTTGTAGTCTCCCGTACCCCCCACCAAAAAAAAAATACTTGACCTCACCATCCCCCATGAAATTTTAATGCAATTCGACCACTGCGTATAATCTTTCCCGGTTTTAGTTGGTAGGGGTTGAAATAATTTTTGCAAGTTGCGATGTTTGAAATTTGACTTGCATCATATACCTCATCTTATCACCTCAGGCCACACACTAAAAGTCCACTGGCCTTTGGTCAAGAGCTTCTGTTACTTACCAAACTTAATGAAGATCTGCTTTACATTTATGGCACTTGGCAGACGTCCATATCCTGAGCAACTTGTATTTTAACTCATTTTACATTCAAGCAGTTGAGGGTTTGGAGCCTTCCTCAGGGGTGGTGCTCGGGTTTGAACCTGGAACATTATGATCACCTTAACCACTCATCTCACCTGCCTCCATAGTTTGTGATCTAGGAGATCAAAAAGTAGTTTTTTCAGATATTTGCATATTATGCCATTGTAAATGTATCAAATAAAATTAATCACCAGATTAATTGTGAGCTCTCAACCATTTACAGGAAAGTTAAATATTAATTCTACCTCATTGTGTTCATAAGCTGTAACCCCAAATGTAAAGTTGGTTGCTATAGTAGCACCTTATGGCATTTGCTCTGAAAATTGGTACACCTTCTCATGATTATGTCATGCAAATATATACCTATAATAAGTTACATGATGATTGGTTGTTCTGTATTATAATTAAAAGATGCAAATGTTTTATTAGCTATTGTTGGCTATGTTTGTTAATTGGTCCAAATAAAATTTTAGCCAAACTTCCTCGCCCAAAGTGCATAGATCCATGAGCCTCCTTTGCAATAGACACCAAATGAAATTAATTTTGGACTGTATTCTCAGAATGTTTGGACTTTGCATTAAGTAGATTAAGTAGTTTATTTAATGAATATAGGCCACTTTGCTTTAGATCCATTGGCTAAATATTTTTGGCCTACACATTTCTTTTTTTCTTGGTACCTGACAAGGGACTAATGAGGAGTACATGAGGCCCTAACTAAAAACTTTGAGTACTTGATTACCTGCTGCAATAAACTTGGAGACTATAAAAGCCTATCAGGTTATTCCTCATGTCTTTTAATTAGTTTTAATGCCTTGAGACTACTGGCTCTTAATGCAAGACATTTTGTGACCCAGTCTGTCCTCCTTGATATCAGGCTCTTTAAACTATAGTTACCTACTGTGGCCACTAGGGGGCAGTAAAAAAGCACCAAATTTTTACCTCATCACTGCACCAAATATGGCTTTGTGTAGAGTGGGCGTCTGGTGTAATTTTGGAACACAAACACACACACACACACAAATATAAACACACCACTATCTTTATATCTGTATACAGTATCTGTAACTATTTATAACCTCCCACAGAGTTTTTTAGTTAATGATCTCTTAAATGTGTGTGTGTGTGGGGGGGTGAAATCAGAAAATGGCAAAATAGCTCACTGTGTATCTCAAATGCTAAGACAGTGTGGAATGTTATGTATGAAGGAACGCAGACACAAAGTAATAAACCTTAAACGGATACGTGATTCAGGGCAGAGTTGCTTATTTCGGGGCTGCAGCTGCCAACCTGTTTCACCCCTGAGGCCACACCCATTCACTGGCAAGTACCTATTACTCAAAACGTTAAGCTGTAAACAGAGTTCTATGTGGTTTGTACATCATGTGAAAACTTTTTATGTGGGAGGTTTTGTGTAATTAAAATGAAAGCTCTGCACTGGAGTTCTGCACCTTATACAGTATATGGAGTTACATATATATTACAGTACTGTGCAAAAGTCTTTGGCACCCTATTTTTGTAATACAAATTTGGTCTTAACGTCCATTTTATCACTTCGAATTATTGAGTCGATTAAAAAAAAGTATTGTTTAACAAAAAAATGGCAGTAAGACAATATATAACATACTTCATAATACACCACTTTTTAAACATAAATCATAATAGAAGAAACATCAAAATTAACATCTTATTTCCTTGTAATAATACTATGTATAATATATAGTACAACCAGTTTTATATCGCTCTTAGTGAACTCAAAAACATCTGTATGTTTAGAACCTTGCAAAAAATAAAAAATACAAAAAAAAAATACAAAAAAAAATATATATATCTACTGTATATGTTGTTATTCATGTTAGCTAAATACTGTACATTTACTGAACATGTAAAAAGTAACATGATATGAGGCAAACACTACAGATAAATAAGGTATTTAAAGGTCTTTCAGAAATTAACACTTTTTTATGCAAAGAAATCTTTGACTTCATTTATTTAAAGAAATAAGTGACTTTTTTTAAATTTCTGTATTAAATATATAATAAATTCAAAAATTTGTCAATAATTTATGATGTGCTTTTAAATGATGTCTGGATGAAAATGTAGAAATTCACATATGGCGTCATCTAGAAACTTGAGGTTTGAGATTCTAAATGTAGAAAAAAATATTTTGAGGGGAAAAAAAAGTATGCCATGTCTGAAATGCTGGCCTAGAAATAAACACAAACTATATCAGTCTGTGTGTAATGAATCTATATACGAGTTTGACTTTTTTAATTGAATTACTGAGATTAATCAACTTTTTGATGATATTTAAATGTACTGAGATGCACCTGTATATATACAGTATCGTGTGATCGTGCACAGGATCTGTGCTTTGCTGTTGTTCATTTGCACAATGAAAAATCTTATACACATTTTAAGCAACTTATCAGTAATTTCTTTTCCATCTATAACAAAGGTCAACAAACTTCATATAAAATATTACCTTTTATAATTTGCGTATTGCTGCGGCTCTAGAGCATGAGGTGGCGAGTTGTATTTCTGGGTACTTTGCACTGCGTTACCGTGCTGGAATGAAATCAGGAAAGACTACTCTGCAATGCGAAGCCAGCGTGATGAAATTACAGGGCATGACCGTCTCTCGAACAACAAGTTGGACACGGTGTCCCAGACAGCTGACGAGTTCCCGGCCCACACGCCGTGGCACTGAAACGACACAGATGGACTCGTTCTAATCTGGCACTGGATTTTTCATTTTATCCAAAAATTCTCTTGCTGTTGCAAAATAAAGTGACACAGCTGCTTTGGCAGCTTCAGCCACTCTCCGTTTCTCAGGTTTGTATATCTGCCTCCTACTCGTAGTCACAAAAACCTCCAATCATTTCAGACATTTCCATAGCAACCATGACAAAATGCTGCATGTCACTTTTTTATTTGTATTCTTCATTATCATATGGTTAATATGTGTGATATATATTGTTAATCACCATAACACATACTCACCGGCTGTGTGTGTGTGTGTGTGTGTGTCTGCGTGGGGCCCACATCCACCTACACAATGCCCACAGTTTACACAGTGTTTCTAAGAAGAAGCAATACAGAAGAACTAAATTAGAATGAACTGTCCTTGAAATGTCTAAAATACATTTCAGGTTGGTTGACAGAATTCTGCACAATCTGCACTTAAAGTAACAATCACCATCAACTTCTTCTTCATCTTCGTCTGATGTTAGTGCTGATGTGTACTACACAAACAGTGCTGCTCAACTTCAAAGACAAAGAGCCTACATTTGGGGAAAGTATGTTGTGTGTGTGTTTCTGTTTGTGTGCCCAAGCATACACACACAGCCTCTGCTCTGATTTAGCCGGTCATTCACGTAAACAGTGAACTCAAAACATCCCAGTTTAGCCTAATCACTAATTACAACTGCTTTCCAATAAACAATCAACGGTCAGCTTTATTCCCAGTGACCAGTCATAGATGACGTTTGCTCTCAACATCCAATCATTTATCACTGTTGCCCTCAACATCCAATCATTAATCACTGTTGCCCTCAACATCCAATCATTAATCACTGTTGCCCTCAACATCCAATCATTGATCACCATTGCTTTCAACATCCAATCGATGACCACCATTGTGCTCAACATCCAATCACTGACCACCAAATGCCCTCAACATCCAATCACTGACCACCAAATGCCCTCAACATCCAATCACTGACCACCAAATGCCCTCAACATCCAATCACTGACCACCATTGTGTTTACCATCCAATCACTGACCACCATTGTGCTCAACATCCAATCACTGACCACCAAATGCCCTAAACATTAAATCACTGATCACCATTGCGCCCAACATCCAATCACTGATTTCCATTATCCTCAAATGTCCTCTGACTACTACCAATTATTCCTAATAACACAAATGACTAATTTCACTAAATAAATCATTAATTAAAGATAAAGAGATAAATCACTCACTGATCACAAGTTATTTCCTTGCTTCCTTTTTTTTTTAAACAATCACTGCTCACATTGTTCCCAGCTGTTAAATCAGGAACCACCATGATTCCTAATGACTAATCACTGATCACCAGTATTCCTAATGACTGAATGACTACTTATCATTAGCATTCCTAAAGTACAATCATTCATTACATAGTCCTCGACAATCAATCAGTGGTCACCAATGTTTACAAAAACAAGTCAATAATCATTATTTGATGATGTTCTGTTCATTGTTAAAGTAAAAAATCTTTCTTGGTTATAATTTGTTGTTACACGCCAAGTTACAGTGGAACCTCGGCATAACTTGTTTGCATCAGTTGAAAGCCAAACAAAGTGAGTTTGCCAATTTTACAGTTGTTTTTTTTTTTAGTCTGTAAGAGTGAAAGAATCAACCAATGATACCAATGTTGCCTTCGGCCCGCATTCAAAAGCTTTCAGCCAAAGCATGATATTGGTGCTAAAAAGTGTCTCCCCTATGGGTGAACAAGTGAATTTTCACATCTGATCATATAACACAATTTTTCATAATACTTAATGCTTCTTATCTCTCGATCCATGCTTTGTTTTTTTGTAAATATACATGCATGTTTATATTTTTATCAGATACAAAGAAACACATTTGGTAAATACTGTTTCATGCCCTTTTATGTTTTAGTGTCCATTACTTTTTTTTAAAAATTATTATTATTCAAATCTTTCAACGGTCTTAACTGTCATTCAGATGAAATTCGGCCAGGTTAGATTTCACATGAAAAAACATCAACCTGAAAAAGTTTATTATTCTAAAATGCAAAATTGTTAAGATATTGGGACATAAATTTGACGTGGTTACGGACACTACAGATTTTTTGATTTTTAAGCTTGTACCAAAAAACAGAATGCTTTTATTTAGGCAATTTTTTTTTTTTTATAGGTAAGATGCTTCTACAAGTTTACACCAATTTTAGTATCAATACTCGTGAAGAAATATGAATAATTAGCATTTTAAATGATTATTGTTTAAAGTGAGACTGTATAATGCTGAAAAATGGCCATTTTTTGGGCACACATAAAAGCATCTCTCCAAAACGGCTGAAGTTAGCAACTTGAAATCTTTAGGGAAGCGAGACGGGTCACTTCCATGTTGCATAAACATCAGACGTCGCTTCTTTGGCCACACACGTTTTCTGTATTATATGTATAAAATAAAATAAATGAATAAAATAAAATCAGCACCAATACTGTTTTGGCCGTTTGTGAAGTTTAATGTCTATTTATTTTGTATTTTATTTTATTTACATGCCTTTTCTAAATGTTATAATTGTTTCCATGAGAAAAATGAATTAAAGTGTTGAACATTTCGAATGGTTGGCTGGAACGGATTATCCGCATTTACATTATTTCGAATGGGAAAATGCGTTTCGCGGTACGAAATTCTTCGCCTTTCCACAGTATGCTGCGGTTCCGCTGTCTACGTTAGTCGTGACATGTGACCAAAAATGTTTAAACTACTCCTTCTTAGAAGTCATTCCGTTCCATATAGCGCCAAACACATAACGCGTTTTTGTGACGTAATCAGGCGACTTCTAGAACGGCGGTAACGACTTTTTTTCCCCTGAAAAATAAATAAATAAATAAATAAATAAATCAGGCACGCGCTTCGGAGAGGAATTTAAACTGTAACGGTCGCGGACGGCGGTTTAACTGTCACTTTTTTTTTTTCACGTAAAAATTGAAAGAAAGAAAAAAACGCTTTATTAAAAAAGTTTTGGACCAGTTTGGTGTCATTTGTAAACCTGAATGAAGTGTGTGTGTGTGTGTGTGTGTGTGTGAGAGAGAGAGTGAGAGAGAGCGCGCACGCGTGTGTGTGTGTGTGTGTGTACTTCCCTGTGAGCGCAGTGTGACACAGTGAGCATGGCGAGGCTCACACACACACACGCTTGGCCGCGGCTACACTGGGAATAAACCGCGCTATGATGAGGATCAGGTCTAACGCGGACTGTGCGATGTGAACTCGGGTGTGTGTGTGTGTGAGAGAGATTCGGAACGCCGCCGCTTTCGTCGCACTCCGATGCTGTTGCTACCTGCGGAAACACTTGGCTGTAGTGAGTCTCCTTCCTTCACTATCACTGCGCTTCATATACCCGAGAGCTCTGACACGCGATCTGTCTCACACACTCCTCTTTCGGACTTGTGCTTCACCCACTCACTTTAATGTTTGTTTCATCTGTTCATGTATTTATTTATTTACTTTGTGAAAATGAAAACAAGTTTCGTGTTACTCGTGAGCGTCACGGGCAGGAGAGAGTTAACTTTTCTTCGCAACATGGCTGCTCGCTTTCGGCTCTCCTGTCCGTGTTTCCTCGTAACAAAAGTAAAAGAAAAACTCCGCGGAGTGTGCTCGCGCGCTGGAACAGTCCGCCGGAACAAAGGGACACGCCGTTACCATGGTGATTCGTGTGACGCTACAAAGACGAACCGAGTAGTTCGCGGCTTTTTTTTTTTTTCTTTTTTTGGGGGGGGGATCAGAGCTTCTTCAAAAGTAATCAGCGCGAGCTCGGGTTCGGTGTCTGCGCATGCGCACTGGCGTTTCAATTGTACGTTCAATTTCCGATGTAAACATTACCGTTATATGTTTACTGCTCGGTCCCTAAATGCACATGTTTGGGTGAAAAAAATAAATAAATAAAATGAACCTAAATATTTGTGAGGGGAAAATAATGGGCTCATTCTTTTATGAGATCTCGCTAACATTTATATGTTATATTATTATATCGCGAACATTTCGAGAGACATCGTGGACATTTCGTGAGACGTTGCAGACATTACGCAGGAAATCGTGGGCATTTCGAGAGTCATCGGCGACGCTTAGAGAGGCGTCGAGGACATTTCGCAGGAAAAGGCGAACATTCCGCTAGATTCGGTCGTAAATGTTTCAGAGGCGCGTCGTGGATATTCCGTGAGACATCGTGAGCATTTCGAGAGACGGCGCCGACATTCCGAGAGACATCGCGGATACTTTTGCGAGACAATTTTGAAAGACATTCCGTGAGACATTGCTGGTATTTCACGTGATGATGCCGGTATTCAGCATTTCGGTAAAGAAGAACGTAAGAGAGGTTTATCGTTGGGAACTCGGACCCGAATCCGGTTTGTTTGATTAGTCTGAACTAATCCTGGAATAGGTTGAAATGTTCGTGGGTGTGAAAGCTGAAACATGTAAAGTGGACCGCTTTTTTTTTTAGGAAGTGATGTCATTGACGCCACATGTCTCCGTCATGACCTAAATAGTGAAGTAGGGTGCTAGGCGAGAGAGTCGTTCATGGTGCAAAATGTCGGGAACTGTAGGTGTAGTGCAAAGATCAGGTGTGTTGTACTCAACGTCTTATTTGTTTTTATTTCAAGGAACGCAAACTACTTAGGTGCATACTGCCACCTACTGCATCGGAGAGAATAGATGCACAAGTGCATTTCAGTATGGAAGGGTTTTGAGGGGTGGAAGGAGGGTGAGGAGGTGGCGCAGGTGTACGTGATGTGAGGCAATTCGTACCTTATGTGTTCCTTATGGCTTTTGAGTCAAACTGGACTAGAGGTGGATGAGGCCACAACTTCCAGCTGAGTTCCTGTAGCATGCGAGCGGTGCTGTAGTCAGTATGAGGTCGTGCATTTGTCCAGCAAACACAGAACCTGTTTGGTGATCAAACCAGGACATTGTTTTTTTGTTTTTTTTTCCACAGTTTCGGGAACCGTACACACAATCATTCACCAGCACCGCTTGCACATTATAGGAACACGGCTCTGAGTTATTGCCGCCTTACAGGTCCTGACCTGATTAAAGGAGTTCCTGGGAGGCCAGTGTTTCAGACATGAATTTTTTTTATAATGCGCCTCACTGGACGGCTAAACTTGTTTGTTTGTGATCAGTGGGCGTGAAACATCATAGCTTGGACAGAACGTTTGTTAAATCTGTGTTGAAGCAGATCATGAAACGTGTTGTATAATGCTGTGTCGGACCCGCTTATAACTGATTAACCACTGTGTGTGTGTGTGTGTGTGTGTGTGAGACCACACACCACCACTGGATATTTTTAGTCAGTCACCCCCGGCATCCGCGCTGATCTGAAAATAATCCACAACCGAAATAACGAAATAATACCTGATCTTATTTCCTGATGCTGTGGGTTTGCCTTTTTTTTTATATTTTATTTTTTTGGTTGTTGTTGGGTCGCTCATGAAGTTACCTGTTGTAATTACACACACACACGTGCGCGCAAACACAGACATTTTGGAGATGGATATGGATGAATGTCCTCTCATTGATCTTTTTTTGTGCAGTGCATAATTTTGGAACTTTAAAACCCATTTTTTTATATATATATATATGTGTGTGTGTGTGTGTGTGTGTGTGTGTACAGCTTTTGGGGTTCACTAGGGTCTATTAGAGTGAGTAATCCTGTTTTCTTCAGTTCTAAAATCTGAGTAAAGCTTGTGATCAGATGATGAACGATTGAGGAATGGCGTGTGTGTGTGTGTGTGTGTGTGTGTGTGTGTGTTTCAGTCAGTCAGTAAGCAAGCAAAGTTTTATGATCTCACTTTAATGTTAAGATGTGAGTCATTACCGTGTGACCAACCATGAGACACTCGCGCGGGTTTGTTTGTTTGTGTGTGTGTGTGTGTGCGCGCGTGCACGTTTGAAGTTATGGAACTCTTTCTAAAAAAAAATCTGTGAAATAGCAATAAAAATCACACACACACAGATTGGAGCTCCACACTCATGTGCTGAGCAAGAAGACTGTGTGTGTGTGTGTGTGTGTGTGTGTGTGAGAGAGAGAGAGTCAAGATTCATTCTCAATTGCTGAAGCATGTATTTTGGATAGAAGCATGAAACCCTGCAGTCATGCGATGCATAATTAGCTCTCAGTCACTTACACACACACACACACACACACATAGTGAAGGTGGTACTCTGGTACTCGAGCCCCCATTCTCCTCGTCTCACTATGACCTGGGGAATGTATGGAATGTTTGTTCCCTCTGTCTGACATTAACCCTACCTGCTACACACACACACACACACACACACACACACACACACACACACAGTGTCATTAGAGACTCACACTAAAAGCCTCACCCTAAATTAGTCCCATAAATTGTTATTTGACCCCGACAGAGCTCCGTTTGTGTGTGTGTGTGTGTGGCCAGTTTAAAATCAACAATGTACATAATGTAAAATGTTTTTCTCACATTCCCAGTTCAGTACAGATATGTGTGTGTGTATAGTGTGTATGTGTGTGTGTGTAGCGTATTTGTTTGTCCTGGGCGTTGTACTGACTGTGACTTACTCTTCTGTTTATTGTAACCCTTATGCTGTTTGTCCTTGTCACATTAGGCTGTGTGTGTGTGTGTGTGTGTGTTTTAGCCCCTTCTGTGTTTATATCTCACTCTGTGCATTAGCGTGTCTTCTCTTCAGACCGGCAGCTGTACATGGTGTCAGAGGCAGCAAAGGCGTCTATCACGCGTCTCACATGTGTCACACACGTCTCGTCTCTCACACACCCATGATTATCTGCCCACTGATCTTATTCTCCTCAGTAACAAGTGTGTGTGTGTGTGTTCTACAGGTCACGGAGAACTACTGAGTGTAGTGTTGATGATTACAGTGTATAATAGATTTACAGTGTGGAATTCCCCCGTATAGACGTGTGTTTTGTCGGTGTGTTAGTTGATTGTCCGTGCTGATCGTCTGTGTGGTGGTTGTCTGTTGTGGTTGTGTGTGCTGGACACCCGTCTGTCTGTCTGTCGAACGCGCATCTGTCTTTCTCTGTCTGTTGGTTGGTCGGTCGGTCGCACGTCCGTCTGTCTGTCTGCTATGTGTCTGTCTGCTATGTGTCTGTCTGCTATGTGTCTGTCTGCTATGTGTCTGTCTGCTATGTGTCTGTCTGCTATGTG
>JAOVVA010076841.1:0-13022 GCA_028565275.1 Leiocassis micropogon
ATATATAAATAAACTTTTGTAAGTTGTATAGATATGGCAACATTTTTTGACATTTATTTAAAGTTGCTTTATTTAGAAAAGCCACTGCTTAGACTATTTGCTCTAAATGGTGCTGCTACTAATTTGATACTTTTCCCCAGATCCATTCTAATATAATAATAATAATAATAATAATAATAATAATAATAATAATAAGTAATATTATTAACAGTAAAAAACTCTATATATTAATTGCATGTTTTTTCAGTTGCATTATGAACAAAAACAAATTATAGTTGAGAAATTTTTGTTAATTTGAAAAAAAAAATTTAATTAAAAATTTTATATTTTATATTTTTTTCTGCAATATCGCCTAGTCCTACAATGGTCATTTAGCTCCATGAAAACATACACGCATACACGCGCGCACCCACAATCAGCACCACACTCTGATACACTACACAGGATTGTTGTCCCTGGATCTCACTCCTTATGATTTTCATTCTATTCACTCCTGTCATTTATAATTCAGACGCATTAAAGCCTTCTGGGAGTATTGTTGCTTAAGCTTCCACTCACACACTGTGGAGCTATATTACTTTGATTGTGAATTCACAACCACAAACCAAAAAAGCTTGACTTTTTTTTTCTTTCTTTCCGGGAACACAAAACAGTATGCAGTAACTGTATGCCGAGTGCAGTTTAATAACTTCATGATGCGTATTTCACACTATTTTATAACGGAACTTTAAACTACAGCTTCATGAAAATTTCCACTTGTATCAGTAATGGAGATTGTCATAGCTCTATTGTGTCCAACAGGAAGGACATTTCCCTTCCACAAGTAATAATAAAAAAAACTGTAGTCAAACATATGCATTTGCAGGAAAGTTAGTGAGCGAGTAATGGCAGATGCTTCAGTATGAAACTGGGGATTGGCCGTAATTTCACTGTTTTTTTTTTTTGTGTTTTTTTTTTTTTGTCCCTCAACCCCTCAATTTGTCTATAGTCCAGCCCCTTCTAAGTGGTAGCTTTCAGACTATATATGTATAGAATACATTTCTTTGAAAAAAAAAAAAATCTGATAAGAGAGCAGACTGAAATATTGCTTGTAGGCTTGTATCTACAGTACCAGTCAAAAGTTTGGATTTATTTTCTTCATTCTAGAAAAATACTGGATATTTTCAAAACTATGAAATAACACATATGGCGTTAGGTCATTAACTAACAACAACAGTCGGTTGATATTTTAAGATACGAAGGTCCGCTGTTCTGGAACAGTTCTTGCAAGAACAGAATTGTCAAATGCATCTGCAAAACCCATCAAGCACCATCACGAAGACCTTCCCAGGAAAGCAAGATCAAAACGTTACGTCTGCTGCAGAGGAGACGTTCATTTAGAGTCACCAGCCCCAGAAATCACTAATGAATAAACAGAGCTTCAGATTAGAGCCGTTATGAAGGATTTACAGATCATAAGTAGCAGACGTGTCTCAATATCAACTGTTCAAAGGAGATTATTGCATATTTTTATTGCAATTATTATTATTGCATTTTTTATGCATATTTGCACACCCCCAGTTATTTTTATTTAAAAAATATATATATATAAATTTTTCTTTATTTACACTAAATTTCTAAATTTCTATAAATTTCCATTTTTTTTCCAATCTTTTTATATTTTGCTATATTTTGCTATATTGTGAATGTCCTTATTTGTACAGTACTGTGTATATATTTTTTTTATCTTAGTTAAATTTATTTTCGATTGTATTTCTTTTTATTCATATTTTCTTCTTATCTATAAGCTTTTATTTTTTTAAGGTCACTGGCGGTCGTATAAGCATTTCACTGCATATCGTACTGTGTATGACTGTGTATGTGGCAAATAAAATTTGAATTTGATTTGAATTTATTTTGGACGCCTTCAGCATTTCTTGTTTCTGTAGAAAGAAACAAAAACAAACAAAAATCAGGAAAGACCACAGAATTAGAAGGTGTGTCCACACTTGTGTCTGGTAGTGTATATACTGTACATATAAACATCTTGAGAAGTATTTGAGTAGTTTGAGTTCTACAGCTGCTCACGTGTCAGATTATTTGGAGCATTAGGAAAGCACAGTAAAAAACTCATTAAAAAGCAAAACATGCTGGCTGCAACTTGTCTCACTGGAAACAAAGCACAGACTAGACTATATCAAATAATTAACACATGCAGTGAGTCATACTTTGAGCCCAAAACAACATGAGGACTTGTTATTGTATAGTTTGATTAGAACACAATATGTTGAAACATGGAAGAAAACGGGTTTAATGATTAATACATTCTTATTTCTGCAGGATAATTAGGTCACTCAAAACACAGCGTCAGAACATTGTTGTTGTTGTTAAAAAAATTAGAATTAGTATGAAAGATTGAGATAACGTTGAATAATTGGCCCCAAAACAACATTGCAAAACACAAATTCAAAACAACACAATATCAACCATGTCATTTTTATGCCGCTTAACGTTGCATTTAACATTTAATCAGGCCGCTGTGATGGAAATGTTCAGGATTTGGGCATTTTGTACCCGAACACTGCAACTACACTGCAGTATCACATATAGCTTTGCAAGTGCCAGACATATTTCAACATCCACTGTTCAGAGGAGACTGCTTGAGTCAGGCCTTTATGGTCAAATTGTGTGGTCCAACCATCGTGTCTTTGTTAGACGTCGAGAGTGTGAACAGATGGTTCCTGAATGTGTGGTTCTCACTGTGAAATGTGGATGGAGGATGAAGTGTGATGGTATGGGGTGCTTTGCTGGTGAGTGTCTTAGTCAAAATTGAGAGCAAGCTTAACCTGCATGGCTACCACAGCATATTGCAGTGACACGCCATCCCATTTGGTTTGCACTTCTGGGACCATCATTTGGCCGATGATCCCAAACACACCTCTCGGTTATGTAAGAGCTGTTTGTCCAAGAAGGAGAGTGATGGAGTGCTACTTCAGATGATCTGACCTTCACGATCACCCAATCTAAATCCAGTTGAGATGGTTTATGATGAGATATGAAGGAAAAGCACCCAGCATGTACTCAACACTTCTGGGAATTCATTCAAGATCGTTGGAAAACCATTTCTTAGAGAATGCAAGGAGTGTGCAAAGCTGTCGTCAAAAAGCAAAAGGCGGTTACTTTTTAAAGAATTGAAAATATGAAACATATTCTGGGTTATCACATTTTTGTTGACTAAATAATTACACATTTGTTCTGTCATCATTTCATTGTCTTCAGTATTAATATGTAATGTTGAAAACAATAAAAAAAAAGAAACCTATTGGATAAAAAGGTGTGTCCAAACTTTTGATTGGCATTGTATATGATCCTATTCAGGATCCACCACTGGTGCCAATAATTCTGTAGTTGACTGACACTGAATGTTGTATTTCTGTCTTGCTTGAACCTCTCAGAGTGAGAGTAAAAGTAGTTTTACATTGTGTGGGTGGTTGGTGACGACGTGTGGAGTGTGTACTTCTTGTGCCTAAGCTGCTGACCCCTAAAATGTGTGCACACAGTGCAACCTCAGACCAGCTAATTTACAATTAGTTTCAGGAGAGGACACAGCTGTTTATAAGTGTGTATCTGTTGGCTTGCAGTTGTGTTCATTATCATTTATGGGGACATTATCTTGGCTGAGCACTTTTAAAGTACGAGGAGGCTCTTCACACTAATATAATCTGAAATGAAGAGGATGACTGCTAAGGACACCGGGCACTATTTAGGAGGCAGACAGAAAGAAAGGGCATGGAAAATTCATTTTTATAAATGTGTTTACAGGTACGTGAAAGCATATAATTGCTTAAAATTGGTTAAAATTCCAACACTTTTCCCATGCATCCATTTTATTTCTTGATACTCTTCTTTAACTACAGGTTAATGTGTTCATTTATATTGGGTCACTGTCTTGGGTCACCGCTTCATTTACAATTCTAACAATTTTCATGGATGATGGAAGTAAATACGTTTATTTTCTATGGTAACCACCTTGCACACATGCGACATTTGTTGGTGTAGGTCTAATGTGTTTTATCAAGTCCAAACAGAACGCAGCCACCTACCAGGAAATTTTAGAGCACTTCATGCTTTTGTCCGAAGATACTGATTTTCTTTTTCCAGCCCACACACAAAATAACACCTGCCTGCAATGTCAAAACTGCTTCCTGACCATGATATTCATGTGCTTGTCCACTAACCACCTCGCTTAACCTGCATCCCATGGAGAATCTATGTGGTATTGAGAAGAGGAAGATGAGAAACACCTGACACAACAGTACAGATGAGATGAAGGCTGCTATTAAAGCAACCTGGTCTTTAGTAACACCTGAGCGGTGCTATACAGTAGGATGATCTCTTGATTCCATGACTGCATGTATATGTACAATAAAATATTTCCAATATCTTAATAAACATTATTGCTTATATAATGTCACAACAATTAGGTGATGTTCATGATGATGATGTATACAAAAACATAGTCAAAACAAGCAAATGGTCATACACGGAATAGTCTAATAAATACCAGGCAATCATCAAAAGGGGGAATCAAAGCGAAATCATACATGAAATGTAGCAAGGTAGGGTCATACACAGTGTAGTTTTACAATTTGGTCATAGGATAAACAGTAAGCAAAAACATGGTCTGCAGCACTGTGGTCTGAACGGGCTTATATAGGCCTCTGGGTCTCCTGGTTACCCAATCATCAGGCAGGAGGCGGGATCAACAAGGGACAGGCAAGACAGCAACCAATAGATTGCAGGAAAGAGCACACTAAAGTGGGTGCGACCTGAAACATCAAGGAAGGACACACCCCCATCCCACCACCAGCAGAGACGTATGCAAAAGCACAGAATACAAATATACACAATATCGTAACAATTGTCAGATTGGCAGCACAGTGGCTTTAGTGGTGAGCACTGTCGCCTTGCACCTTCAGGGTCCAGGTTTGATTCCCACTTCAGGGTTTGTGTGAACAGAGTTTGTATGTCCTCCCCATGCTTGGTGGGTTTCCTCCGGGTCCTGGTTTCCTCCCACAGTCCAAAAACATGCAGATTAGGATAATTGGCGTTTGAATGCACATATGAACATTGACCGAAGATCCTACCATGGCTGTAACAAATGGGAACAAATACAATAGTGACCACTGACCTCCAGACTACAGCGGTTCCTAGATGGGTGGATGGATGGAATTATTGTCAGATCGCTTGTAGTGGAATGTAATGTAAATGTAGTCAGCATTAGCTCATTTTGCTATTGGATGAGAGAAACTTCTATGTAAGACTCCTTAGGGCTATATGGTAGAATAATTAGTCTTTTTTAATTTTTTTTATTTATTGCACTCTGAGGAGCCTAGAGCCAGAATGATGTTGGTTTGAACCATTCATCTTTGGCATTTGAATGCATCGGTTCATTCTGCACTTTATCATTCAGCATAATGTCGCCGTCGTCAAATTCATTCAATTAAAAAGCCCTGAAACAAGCGACCGCATTGCATACGAATGAATGTTGCACAAACACTATGCTCTAGGGCAACAGCTGGGAAATTAGATGGTATGTCCTTCTGTCCTTTTCTCCTTCTCGGTTTTAACACATTTTCTTTTATTTCCAAGCATGCCTGTGTGAACAGAGCTTAGCTTATCTGAGCTACCTCCTCATGGGTCTTAAGCTAATTTTTTTTTACTTGTTAACACGTCCTGCCTCTATATAACAGTTTCTGTTGGAGTAATGTTGCTTCTTATGTGATCTGAGGTGTGAGATTTTGAGCTCCTTGTTTTTGCACCTAGTTCACTATAGGACGAATAAAGAAACCGTGAAGTGTGCCTGCAGGTTGTTTTTTGGTAAAGGAACTGAAGCGAGAGAGAGAGAGAGAAGAAAAAAAGACAACACAACCCCTTAAGGATCATTAATTGCACTTGTACATGTGCTGAGGTGAAGAATGTCTCCCAGGAGGATGTGATGATTGCTGCAGATCCTCCACCTTCATATCGATCCGTTAATGTTAATTGTGTCTATTAAAGCGGAAGCTATCTGCTGGGAAGCTTGGATAGCTGGAGGAGAGCGAGTAAACCTCGTCGTGGAGTGGCGAATTGCTTTTTTTACTCAGTAAAGAAGAGTCAAACAGCACTGAGATAAACTCGCAAGGTGGAAAATTAATTTTAACGCCATTATTGCAACCTTGTCATTCTTCTACAGTACTTGTGATATTAGCTCTTCAAATAACAGGCATGAGGGGTGGTGGGACATGAACGGAATTAAACGCTGGCTTGAAATGCCAAAGATTTAAAATGAGATATGCTCTGTGAAGACGAAAATTATTTTCTAAGGTGTTCTCACAAAACAGTGGAGTTTTAAACAGTTCTAACGTACATACAAATAATTTACAGAGAGAATCAGAGTGAAACAAAGTGTTTTATTCCTTTCATACCACAATGATTTAAAAACAATTTACACTTTTAATTGATGAATAGGGTTGTTTACCGATATGGCACCGGTATCTACAGTATATAACCGGTATGCGCTAGAACCAAATCAGAATGCAGATTTTGCTGCCTCACTTTGGTGCCACTTAAATGCTTTAGCAATTGATCGAAATATTTGTCCTGTGCTTCTCTGAAACAGATGCAATAAGCATCACTGCTCTCGCCGCACATGAAAAATGATTTCTCAATTGAGTAAATGCAAGTGAACGCAAGTCAGAAAGCTCTAATGATACAAATCCAGCTATTCTTTGTAGTAAGGCGAGTGGCTATGGTTTCACGTTCCAACTTAAGAGCACAACTCTTAACAGAGCAAATCAGTAATTACATTTGCTCTGACGGCAATAGGTAGCTTTAGTTTGCTAAGCAATCGTCTTTCTCACTCACTCACCGTCTATACCACTTTATCCTGTATTCAGGGTTGCAGGTGACCTGCAGCCTATCTCAGGAGACTTAGGGCACAAAGTAGGGTACACCCTGGACAGTGAGCCAATCCACTGCAGGGCAGACACACACTCATTCACACACAATGACAATTTGGGAACTCAATTCAATTTAATTAACAATCTGCATGTCTTTGGACTGTGGGAGGAAACCCACCAAGCACACGGACCCGAGTCGGAAATCAAACCCAGAACCTGGATGTGCAAGGCGACAGTGCTAACCACTACGCCACCGTGCTGCCCTAGCTAAGCTAAACACACTTAAATTAAAATGTCTGAAACTAAACGTTCTAAACCGAACATGCAAGAAATGTCTTTCGACAACTGCATGTAAAGGGGGACACTCGTCAAACCTAATGGAACATGTGAGGACACACAGGATGTCCCTAGTCAGACTAATACTAGCAAAGTCAGGAGAGGTGTCCTGTTTTGCCAGATAAGACGAATATTGTCGTATTTCTGGGAAAAAAAAATTGCTGGAATTTAAAGCTGGTTTGTAGCATTTTCTTTTCAAAGAAAAGAAAAAAAAATATTTTCTTTAAATATAATAAGACACACCAACCAAAAAAAAATTTAAATAAATAAAAATAAAGACATTTTACCAAGACATCATCAGTTCATCAAAAAACTGACTGTTACAAATAACATTTTTGAAACTCTTTACAGTGTGAAATTCCCATTCTCTGGCATACAAGTTCAAAAATGTTATTATTTGAATTAATTATTTGTAAGAAACACGCAAGCATGTAGTTGTCTTATTATCTCATTCTACAGTTTGTTTGCTTTGTAATATTCTTGGATCAGGTCCTAAATAATATGGATGATGAGGGTTCGAGCCTCTGCATTAAGCTGGCACTGATACTTGGGTTGTGTTGTGGTTTATTGATTGACTGTGATGATGGCCACATATAATTGTTTGGGACTGAAAACCCAGAGTTGTGTGTTTTCTCTCTTTGATCGATGACCTTGTTTTAGTTATGGGTTTGTGGGTGACGATGATGATGATGCAGCAAATGAACATTTGTGGTCAAGGCATTAGATATTTACCAGAATTGTCTTTTTAGTGGATTTGCATAACCTGTTATTTATTTATTTATTTATTTGAAAGCACTGTAGCACCTTCAGGGTTGGGGGATCAAATCTTGCCTCCGGTCTGTGTGTTTGGAGTTTGCATGCTCTCCCTGCGCTTTTCTCAGTTCTAAAGACATGCACCGTCATTGACTGTTGTAGGAACAAGTCAATTGTGCCTAATGTGAAAAACCTTCCTGGAATGGTATGATGGACAAAAACGATACAATCAAATAAACTTTTGCTCACTGATGTAAATCTATTGGCTGTTCTGAATATGTGGATTACATGACACACGTGTCTGATTCCTTCTAGACTAACCTTAATTACATGACTAAACAAAGGAGAAGAACAAACGAACATGTAGGCTATACTTGGCACTGAAGAATGAGTGGTTGCTGGTCGGGTCCACTGAAGTGGGTGCATTTCACTTTTTTTTTAAATGCAAGTAAGTTTCAGTTTAAGTTTTTATGCAATTCATGTGCATCTCAACTCGTAGTACAGAGTTTAATAAATCGCACAGGGACATAACCTGACTGGATTTCACCAAGTGAAAGATTTGTGGCCAATCGATGCTCAGAAATGCAACCCAAGGGAGAACAAGGCATAGAGAAAGTAAGCCATTAAGGCAGTACTGATCTACAGATCATTAGGTTCAGGGGTGAGGGACCTCTGGTGGTGTGGTGCAGTGTGTTGTGGAATTGTTTGGTCAGATTGTGTTTGTGAAATGTGCTGAAATAATAAGATAAGGTGTTATGTGTTCGATATTAGCAGCGTTCTTCTTCTTTTTCTTCTCCCTCTATACCACTTGATCCTGTATACAGGAATTGGGGGTGGGGAGGGGGGTGCGGATAAAGCCTATCCCAGGACTTGGGCAGGAGACTTATTCACACACTACGAGCAATTTGGGAACGGCAATTCGCCTACAGTAAGTAGCATGTCTTCGGACTGTGAGAGGAAACTGGAGTACCCAGAGGAAACCCACCAAGCACTGGAGAACCATGAAAACTCCAAGCACACAGATCCCAAGGTGGGAATCGAACCCAGATGCTGGAGGTGCAAGGCGATAGTGCCAACCACTAAGCCAGTTGCATTTTATTATTATTATCTTTTTTGCATGTTCACCCAAAGTGTTGTTCTTGGCACTGGTGGCTCAGTGGTAGGTGTTTTGCCTGCCAAACCTGTGCCAAGCTTGGATGTGCAGACCTGACTGTCCGCTGTGGCGACCCCTTGCCGGGAGCGGCCGAAAGACCAACAACAACCCAAATTGTTGTTCCGTTCTACATTTTATACCCTGTGTGATTGAGGTTCTTTGCCTTTAAATTGTCCAGAATTATTCTGGTGCTGTACTCGCACTGGAACGAGTTAAAATAATACCGACACAGAACGAACACGAAGAAGCATTTAGCAGAATGTTAGATACTTTATCTGGCATCCGTGGATTGAAATTTCTGTGTTTGTGTGTCTTGTTAAAAGAATAGGTGAGTGTCTGTTGTAAAAACACGTCTCAGAGACCTAATGTCAGATCTGAGTGCGCGAGAGAGAGAATTTTTTTTTCTTCTGTTCACAACTGACTTTTGACTGCAGCTGAGTTTGTAGTTAAATGGAACAGATGACTGAGGATGCATCCAGGAGACGATTTGCAGAATGTCACCGTGTGTTTGATTTAGCTTACTGTCCTTTTTGTTGCTTATACATTAGACTGTTGAGGGATTAAGGTAATATATTTAGTTTTTTTTTTACTGTACAATTCTCAAGGTTTCATTTGTTTGTTTTTGACCAAAATGCTTTTACTGTTAATGTTTTATTAATGCTTGGAAATGTGTCGGGTTTTCCTGCATTTTTTTTTATCTGATTTCGTAAACAGTGTGAATCACACGAAGAGAGGCTCTTAAAAGCCTTCAAAGATCCTCCTGCAAACTAAGGGTTGTTTTTTTTTTTTTTTTAACTATTATTAAAAGAAAAAAGTGTTACTTTAGGCTTTTAAAAAAATATTATTTCTTGTTACAGCATAGACTACAGAGCAATTTTAATGTACTGCACAGAACAAAACAAATGTGATGTAAACCTTCTAGGATTTCTAAGGATTCCAGCTATAAAGTAACATAAAAACCAAAGCCTTTATTTTCCTTCTGTGGTTGTTTTACTTTGTAAATTATTAGCCATTGTTAAATACAATTTATATTAAGCAGAAAGCTTTTTTCTTTTTTTTTGTGTGGCATGGTTAAGCAGGTGAACGAAAAGCTTAAAATTTTATTGCTTTTATCTTTTTAGCGTCTTTTGAACTCCCCTTATGCATAATTTCCAAGTTATCCTGCAGAAGTCCTGAATTTCCTGTTATTCATGCTTCCTTAGTTTTACTATTTAGCACTGATAATCCAGGAAGTGATAACTCTTGGTTATGAAGTCATATTGTATATAAGCATCTTATCTTTGGTGCATGCTGAGTGTGTCTTATATCTGCAGCCCTTATTTCTGCAACATTCTGCATGTCGTGCTTCATTGTGATGGCCAGCTCAAGACTTGGTGTAACCACATCATTGATGATGCTTACCCTTCTTGTTCCAATGGCTAGTTTCTAGTTATCTGATATAGCTTTGGCACTCCGAGAGAAAGAGAGAGAGAGAGAGAGAGCCGTGCTCCTTCAGTGTATCCATGAGGCTGACTTGATGTGGGAACACTCACCAATGCCCATTCCCTTTCCATTTTACCTATTTTCCTTTTGTACATCTGAAAATCCAGCAGCCAAAAATCTAGGACCGAGAGGCAAGAACAAAAACCTTCAAGCAACTAGAGTAGGTCTTGCCTGAAACAAAACTCCTGATTGAACAGCAGTTTGTAAATGCTCACCTATGCCGACCTTTCCTTATTTTGGAAGGCTTAAGGCAAGTATTTCTTACTTTGTCAAGTATACCACTGACTGTTCAAATAATAATAGAAAAAAACCTTACCAAGAAGTTCCCACTGCATCCTAAAATATCAAAGAACGCAATGAAAATGGAGTCAAAACAAAAACAATGTTCATTATCCAGTCCATAGTCAGGTTCTCAATGTGTCCATCATGTTGTTGCTAATTTCCTATCACGCACATGATCACGTGCTCACCAGGTCCAATGAGGTTGAACTTGAAGTTGTCATTGCTTTCATCAGCTTGGTATAAATACCGCAACACCCACAGTGCTCTTCAGCACGAAGTCATGGTGTGAGGAATTGGATCCAGTATTTAGACTAAATTCTAAGAACGTGACATGTACAGTATGTGCTGATAACCCACTGGATGTGCACCATAAACATGGTAAGCACCAGAAGAACATATGAACTTCATGCAGTCCCCTACAATGGACTCACCATGGTCATAGTACAAGCCTGAAAAGGTCCATCAGAACGCCGTCCAGTCTTTTTCATCTGCGGAATGCTTGTCATCAGTTGCATCAGTGAAGACCCTAAGAAGTGTTAATTATGCGGTTATCTGGTCAATGCTTACTAAAGCTGGTTATTAAGCCCAAAAAACAAAAATGATTATTAAGTCCTTCCTAAGTCTTGCTTCTGTCACATGCTCATCATGGCAGCTCTGTGTCAAATATAACATCCTTACCGGTTTCTACTGCGTTCCTGCCAAGTTGTACAAGTTCTTACTGCGCTCACCTAATTTTCTGAGTGGGAATGTTACTTATTTTTGCCAAAACATTTAGATTCCTTGATAGCTTAGAAAACCCATATGCATTGATTAAACAACAGAATACCTTAATTTCTTCTAATGTGGTGTTCGAAAACATTGCTTTTACACTTGTAAATTCTTGTCGGGTTGTCTTGGTATCCGGGTTGCTGAAGCAACGCAGGTGTAAATGTATTACGATGAAAAAATAAAAAAAACACAATGGAATATAATTAATCTAAATTAATATTTATACATTTAATATAAAACATTTGGTTAATATTTGACAGTTTTATATTGTACTTTTTCAATATCAGCAATGCAATGTTGACACATACAGCACATTTCTAACCTGGACAAGGATAAACATTATTTCGGGTCATCATGGAACTAAAAAAGACATCTGGGGGCTGTCCTGGCTCAAAGAGGATGATGACTATCCTATTAATGGGTCAACTCAACTCAACTCATCTTCAGAGCTCTGTACATCTTCCTCAACAGGTTCACACTCATTTTGTATTTTCTCCGTCTGATAAATCTACGTTTAAAGTTCCGTCATTCATTTTGTACAAAATTATTTTTAGAGATATAAGTGATTGTCAAAGATTTTAAAATAACCAAGATGTCCACTTTTGTGTAGATTCATATTAACCATATCAACTCCTTACTTTATCAGAAAACCTTTTACAATTTCTAGTAAAAGTGCATCTAAAGGACCTTGTATAAAATTTTGTTCTTCTGGCCAAGGCCATATATTCACATTATTCTTCGAATATTTGTTTGTTTATACATTTTTATTTATTTTTTAATATATTTTTTATATATATATATTTTTTATATGTATTTTACTACCTTTTAAATTCCTTACATTATATCTATAACTTAATATTATATTGGTTTGTATAAATTGGTTGAATGGTTAATATGTGGTATAAGGTTAATATCTACCATACTATGCATTAGCCTGTGAAGCTGATAATAATAAACTCTAATACCAATAATAATTCCTTACTTTAATATACAAGTGGACATCATTAAAAAACAAAAAACAAAAAAAACAACAACTTGCTGTTTCTCTTTCCATAAAATGTATCTGTTATAGAAGCCATTCAGCCATTATAGAAGACCTAAAAATTATTATAGTCTTTATAGGACATTTATCTCACCCTTTTCTCATTTTAATTAATGTCCAGTATAAAAAGAGAACAAAAATGAAAGGCTGGGCCTCAGGAGGAGATACATGAAACTTTTATCAGTCTCTGCAGTAAAATAAACTAGGAGGGGATGTCACTTGATGCCCAACCCCCCCCCCCACCCCCCCGCCCTCTCTCTTTGAATGGTTCTCTTTGCACACCCTG
>JAOVVA010076892.1:0-13020 GCA_028565275.1 Leiocassis micropogon
ATTTTTTGTGAAGCTGCTTTGAGACAATGACAATTGTTAAAAGCGCTATATAAATAAAATTGAATTGAATTGAATATATTTTACATATTTTAGATCTAAGTTAGATAGAGCTCACCCTGTAATATCTGAATGCAGAGGGAGACCAGCGTACTCTAAATACTGTACTAAACACAGACATGTGGTACAGCCTCCTCACTCCCAACCTGCCAAGGTGAAGCCAAGTCAGGAGCATCAAGTAACCACCAACACTATTCATTTCCTATGCCATCATCCAGTTCTTTATTCTCTATACACAACATCACCGTCTTCTCCTATGACAAAAAGTACTCATGGTACAGGTAGGAGTGTAAATGACAATGCTTCACATTTAAAACCAATTAATCCAATTCAATTCAATTGTATTTGTATAGCACTTTTAACAATGGTCAGTGGCCTGGAGCCTATCCCGGAAGACTTTGGGCATAAGCTGGGGTACACCCTGGATAAGGTGCCAATCCATTGCAGGGCACATGCACACACACGCACACACGCACGCACACACACACACACACACACACAAACAAACAAACACACTACATGCCTATTTATGCAATATGGGGATTTGTGAATGCCAATTAGCCTAATCTGCATGTCCTTGGACTTGGAAATGCGCTTATTTTCACTAATAACCATAGCTTTGTATTTTACTGGCTCTAGCAACTTCACACAAAGTGTTTAAGTGATCCACAATAATTAATTTTTTTTTTTAGAACATATTTCTTCCACAAAGTTGATGGCTCAGCACTGTCATTCTAGGTTTTGAAACCTGGTTGAATGTGTTGAAAGGTTCTTAACCCAGTTCCGGTAATTTCAAATCCCTTAATTGGTTTCTTTGCTAAACGCAGCCCAGTAATTTGACCCATCTGAAATGGCCGACTATCTATTTATTTTTAGTCAGGCGGTGTATAAAACACATGACTACATGAGTGGCAGTCATTACATATGATTAATGAAACATGAAGCAAATTACCAAAACTACCAATAAATACAAAAATGCCAGAGCTTAACAAGGTTGTGGCTGTAAATGTCACCTCAATTTCCACTATTTCCTAGTAAAATCTTTTTGTTGGCCAGTGTGACTCATATACTGTATACCACTCTCCAGTGAAGCTGTCTTCCTGGAATGACAGCTATACATTGTAAACCTGAAAACATACATCAAAAGGATGTTAAAGGTGGTGGGATATACTGACCATACTTTAACAAGCATTTTTGGTTTGTTTAAAAAAGGGAAGCAACAGAAAGCATGAGAAATTTCCAGCAGTTCTTGTATCACGGGTTCTGGCAGTCGTTCCTTCTCATTTGTGCATTCCACTTATTGGGTCTCACAAGAAACTTTTATGGTATGCTTTTATAGGCACTGATCTGTTTATTATGCAGCAAGTACACTAGGTTATGAAAATATCATTTCACATAGGGTTTTACTTTATGTATGGGCAGATGGTAAATTAATTTGTCTAACTGATGTGTTGGACCATCACAAACCATCCACTGTGCTCTTAGTATAAATTACACTACACACCACTTGTCCTGTAATGGAGAGATGAACAACAAAATATTTCCTCAGTTGTTGTTTTGATGATGGTGATGAAGAATGAAGTTTAAAGCAATGATCCAAAATCTACCTTAGGTGTTGATTGGGTTGAGATCTGGTGATTGCCATGTGGAATATCATCATTAAACCATTTAACCCTGGTGCCCTGTGGTATAACAGAATAAAAACAGAATAAATGTACTGGTTTGTAAATGTCCAACCTTTTTTCAAAGGGAGCCAGAATAGACAGCATGCAAGAACCTAAGGGGCAGTAACATATTACGCTAGTTTAATAAAGTAAAAAGTTTTTTAGTGGAATAACTGCAGCAGGGTTTCACCAGACGGCCTTGGTTGTGAGAGAATTATGCTTAGAATTTTGTGCTTTTTTTCTACCCAGGACAAATGACATTGACCACTTCGTCGAAGAATTCCAAGAAATAATTTCCATGCTTAGTGTTTGGAAGCCTCACCACTCTAGTAATGTTCTATTCTCCCTTTGTTCTAAAAGAAAGGTTGCTTCTGCCAGGATAGCTTCCAGCCGCTATAGTTCCTCTTCCCTCTCATTGCCCATGGTTTGTTTCAGAATGTCTCATGATAATAAATTCCATAACTGCTACATGATTACTACATGATGAGTGCAATATGTCAAGGCTGGTGCAATAATCTGTCTGTCTATTTATTACTTAACGACCTTCTGTATGTACTTTCAAATACGTTTTCTTGTTTACACAGCTTGGCTCGTCCAATAAATTCTGTCTCTCTATTTGTTATTTAATTACGACTACATATGTCCAAAATGTTTCTTGTCCCACGGCTTGGCTAGTGAAATAATCTCCATCTCTCTGTTTAATAATGACCACCACTGCATGTTACCTGAATTGGTTCTTGTTCGATATTCTGTCTGTTTGAATGTTTTCTAGTACTAAATGTATATAGTCCTTTTAAATGCACCATTGTGCTATTACTTTTGTCTGTAGCTATAAGAAATATAATTTATTACATTAATCTGCGGGTGCTATTTAGGTAAATGTATTAGCACAAATTGTGTCTGTGTCCAGGGTATACCCTTACTTGTGCCCTAAGTCTCCTGGGATAGGCTCCAGGTTCTTTGTAACCCTGTATACAGAATAAAGTGGTATAGAAAATGAGTGAGTGACACAAGTTGGCTGATTGGCCAGCCATTAAACATTCTGTAGGGAAGCCATGGGCAAGTTAACATGGTCACAGGGCTCTTTTTGGCCCTGTGACCAGATGTTTGACACCCCTGCTAAAAGGGAACAAAAGGACCCAAATCATACCAACAAAATATTTCCACAGCATAATAAGATCAGTTTTTCTCCCAACTCTCAGAAAGAAAAATTTGAAACTAGATAGCATTACCATGAATGCCCATCCGCATTAATCCCCTTTTGAATAAATTGCTTAAATTTTACTACATTTTTAATGAAATAAAAGATAATAACTGCAAATATTGAGTGAAGAGGTTCTCAACCTTTGCAAAGTGTAGGCAACATACTATACGTCACTCAATTACCAACCCACTGCCAATGTCATACCTACCTAACACCCACAAAGCTGTGGCCGAACATTGAACTCATGGCTAGCTGTAAATGGAGATGAATATGTATGAATGTTCAAGGGCCACACACACGTCTTTCACTGCAGTAATATCTATTTAATGTGTTTTCAACCTTTCACCCACCTATTGCTTCATGTAAAGAGATATAGTTTACCGAAATTGTGCATTGAATACTCATCAGCTATACCTATGAACAGTTTTATTAAATTCATTTGAACATTTTATCAGCACTAAACAGCAGTGATAGATTTTTCGTTGAGGCTTCTTAAAAATTTTTTTAGTGCAAATGGATAGCTAGAATTAAAAAAGAGCAGAATCTATTATTCATTGATTTTGTAATTTCTTGCTTTATTGATTTATTCATTCTTCTTCATGAACTGTTTTATTACAGGCATTCTTGACATTGCTGACAAGACACAAATCTATCACACACACATTCATACAGTCTTTCATACTGTATTTAGAGCCACCTACCAAGAGGAAAATTTTACTTTAATTTCAAAGCTTGTCTATAACTAAGGAAACAAAATTGTGATTTTCTTTTTTCCCTCAGTTTAGACTCTATTTTGTCTGATTTGTTTCTCATGTGTGAGGAAATCACATTTATCTAGCAAGATGTTTGATATATTTAGTTAGACTGTATTTTCACTGTGTTTATAAAATGGCTTTACAGAAAGATAATTTAGGCAAGTTGTAAAGCAATAGGGGTCGGAGGGGGTTGCATGTTTTTTGGACCGGAATTGTCCAAAAAAACATGCAAATATGTGACCTCACTACATACACTATGTTGCCAAAAGTATTCGCTTGTATTCAAACTTGAGTAACAAGTTCCCACAAAGTTGGGAGCATGAAACTGTCCAAAATGTCTTGGTATGCTGAAGCATTAAGAGTTCCGTTCACTTGAAGTAAGGGACCGGGTCCAACTCCTGAAAACAACCCCACACCAATTCCAACATGACTGTGCACCAGTGCGCAAAGCAAGGTCCATAAAGACATGGATGAGCGAGTTTGGTGTGGAAGGACTTGACTGGACTGCACAGAGTCCTGACCTTAACCCGATAGAACACCTTTGGGATGAAAAAGAGCGGAGGCCAGGCATTCTCGTCCAACATCAGTGTCTGACCTCACAAATGCGCTTCTGTAAGAATGGTCAAAAAATTTCCATAAACACACTCCTAAACCTTGTGGAAAGCCTTCCTAGAAGAGTTAAAGCTGTTATAGATGCAAAGGGTGAGTCAAGATCATATTAAACACTATGGGTTAAGAATTAGATATTACTCAAGTCCATATGAATGTGAAGGCAGGCGAGCGAATACTTTTGGCGATATAGTGTAGGTTACTGTACATACTATACAGTAGGTTTGAATAAGTGAACTCTCCACAACCTTGAATGTTGGGGAGCAGCACAAGATGTGGAAGAGGGCAGAAGGAATTTTATGAGGAGTTCAGTGCAGATTTGGCAGAAATGGTTTGTTGTTTCCCTCTTCTTTTTTCAAACATAAAGCTTCTCTTTTTATGAACGTAAAGTTTATCTTTTTTAATCAAACATAATGTTTCTCTTTTTTTACTTCTCTCTCTCTCTCTCTCTCTCTCGCTCTTTTTTTTTTATATCAGAGTCACTCTCCTACCTGGTGCAGAACCAATGTCTGCACACTATAAGGCATTTGGCAGGCTTATATGGAGGCATGACCAGGTGCTGCATGTTTTGCCAGATTGCCCCTAGGGTGGCATCGCCTAGCAACTGGAAATGTAGTAACCTGTGGATCAGCCTGTCTAGATATCTGTTACCTGATGGCTGATGATTACTTAACATGCATAAATTAATATACTCTATATATATATATAATATACTTACTCTAAAATCCAAAGACATGCCCTATGATACCATATCCAGGGTGTACCCCACCTTTTACCCTAAGCTATGTATGGCATTTAAATTTCAGTATGGCATTTAAATTTCCTCTCTTCAGAATAGATTTTAGAGGAGATATAGTTCATTAGATAGTATTATTCTTGAATTAAACATTTCCTTTTTTTTTTTTTTTTACAGTAGCTGTGATGCACCTCTAGGGCTTGTAATTCACAAATTCACACACATACAGTATGCTGCTGATGTTTTGCATTATTTTTGAAATCAGGATGAGACAAATGCACCTACACCATACAACGAAAAGTAAGTGAACACCTAACCCTCACACACATACTGTATGTGTAGCCACAAAATCGGAAGTTGTGTAATCTAGAATTGTTACAAGCATACATTACTTTTTTTTTTGGAAATGTTCACATGCCTAGCTACTAACGCATGGTGTGATGTATCTGAACCAGTTTTTGCGTCAGTATAACCCTTACTGCACTTTTGTGTCTCCTGAAAAACCACTAGAGTATTCATTTGCATTAATTATTCTGCATCCTTGTGATGAAAAAAACATCACCTGGATGATATAAACCCATACTCTAACTGAATAGTTTGATGGACTATGCTCTTGAATGAAGTGTGGACCATCATTATCATTGCCTAGCTTCTGATTTATTTTTTTAGTAGCAATAATTTAAAGGGTTGGATAAATTTCATTTGCTAGCTCACTAGGCAAGCGAAAGCTTCAATGTTCTTTTTCCAAAAACTTAGTTTGTTACTCTAAAAAGTGATGAATTTCTTACTTAGATGTGGTGTTTTGTCTGACATGTAGGATGTTTTGACGTCACATAAAGAGTAGAATCTGTATATTAAAGCTGAAGGGTTGGCATTGCCCATGTGCCAAATACAACAATGATGAGGGACAAATTCCTACCTTTTTAATGTCAAGTTTTCATGCATGCTTCAGTTCATGAATCCTTATTATAGCTCATTCATTAAAATAAAGCATAAGACAAAAAAGCCAAAATGAAATTACAGCATGTGCCTAAATTTTAAGACTTTTGTTCTCAGGTTTAAATATCAGCATTTCCTTTAGTTTCCTTTAAACTATTAATACATATACTATTATACTCTATTAGTTACTAAATTGATGCTGAGAGTATAGATTGTTTTTTGTAGCTAGTGCATAAAAGAATGCAGCTTAAGGGAACATTTAAGGTAAATTGTTATTGATTAATTGAATTACGGTTCATTGCAAATTGTAAAGTTTAATTGCATTAGTCCATTATGACAAATATCAAAACACAAAATAAAAAAGGTGCATCAAGCAAGGAAAATAACTAAGGAGTTTTGGGTTTTGGGTATCCTTCAACACATTTTCAAAACCTTGAAGGATAATGCCTAAATTTGTGAAAGAAATGTGGTTGGGGGAAAAAAAAAAATCATAATTTAAACACTTGGTGAATTTGCATGATAAAAGGAGAAACAGGAAATAGATAAGTTAAATAGTAAAAGTAAGTTAATTTCTACACACACACACACACACACACTGTGATAAGAACTCACAGGATTGTGACTAAACAGCTGTGTGGCTATAAGAAAACATCATGTGGCAATAAAGTCTGTGGGGTTTTTATTCCCCACTGGCATATTCCTTAAAGGACCTAAATTGTGAAAAAGTGGAGCATTCTGGGAGCATGAGGAATTATTTTCACACATTGTGTGCTGTAATGCTTGTGTGTGATTGTACTGTGAGTGTGCACATTTTTTTGCCCACTCAGTGTATGAAATACGAAGTACAATAGGAAATGTACAGTAATAGAAAATATTAGATTGTTTATCTGATTTCTGGACATTTTATCATTTTCAAGCTTAAAATAGGTTAGTTCTACTGGCCGATAACTTTAATCATTGTAAGCATTATTATTGAAGAGAACCAACATAATCTGCCAAAAGGAAATAGCTAAGACATTTATTACTAAATGTAAAAAAAAAAAAAAAAAAGCAATGCCCTGGCAATTTTCTAGAACCTTCTGCTGTTTGTAATTTGTGTCACAAATCCTTACACAATATTACGATTAATATTTAGAATTTTTTTAGTTGGGTTGTTCATTCCTGCAGTTGATCATTGGAGACAATTTGTTTTGACTTGAATAGTTTTCTTGTTGAATCACATAATTGTAGACATTTTCGAGACTGTTTTTCACCTTTAGAACAAACAACCTAAAATTCAATTGATGTCAAGTAAGACTGGAAATTCAAATATCCAAACCAAAATCAGTTCTGGACGATTTATGAAGCCCTTTGACCTGCACACCTGCATGAGGGACAGGTGGGACGATTAGGTACAGGCTAAGGCTGTGCGATATACTGTACAGTGACTGGGTCTTGAATTAAAACCCACAGGTAAAGAAATCTGGTTTCTAACCGTGTAGCCAGACGTGTCCACTGAGCAAGATATTGCAGTGTGCAGCAGTGCTCCATTAGTAGGGGCTGTAGTAATATGTATCAAATTATGTATACTCATGGCAGCACACACAATTAATTTACAGAAAAAATGTAATGCATAATAGAAGGAGAGAACAGGGATGCTTTTCTCTGTTGATGTTCAGATATTATATTACACAGTTTACCACTTAATAAATGTACTTATCAAATAATGCATTATACAAAAGATATAAGAAATGTATGGAATGTTATGTCTGTGAATAAAACTTATAATTAAAGTTAAAATTATTTTATAATTTTTTAAATAAAAATTATAATTAAATAATTAAAATTCAACTCTCATGATTCTCAAAGTCTCCTAACAGATTATCAGTTCCTATTTACACCTAATATTAAATGCTAGGTGATCAGATTTGAAGTGGACGTCACTAAGAACAGGTAAAAATAGAATCAAATGCGTCTTAAAGACGCACTTTGATTCAATAACTCGAAAAACATTCACAGGTCGTCGGGGACACACATTGCAAAATCGGCTTTGTAGCGTAAACCCGAATGAATTTCAATAGATATCCTGGAAAGCAACAAAAGACCAATTGTTCATCTGTGGATGTAATACTTGTCAGATTGTTTCCAAAATCGTGTCAAACTGATAAAGTCCAGTGACAATAACTCACTACACTATCTAGAATAATATTTCACGTTGTCCTTAAAACAGCAGAAATGAAAGCAGCTGTTTTCTAAGCTTCATTTGCCATTTCATCTGCTGTTCATTTATAAGTTTTGTTACCACACAAGCAAAACATTTGAAACAGTCTATAAGTGTAGATACAATAGAATTTGCCAGGCATTTACAAATGCATACTAAATGTGTATATGGCAAATGTGAGTGCCATTCATAATGCCAGGTGTGAATAACTATGCAGTGATCAGATTACTTGTGACAAATGTTAAGACCAGGTGTGTATACAGCTTTAATATACAAAGTCTGCTTTAGCATTTTAAAGTATGTGATTAGTTATTGACCTCAACCTACTTTTAATTTACTGATTGAACTTTGTCTACATTATGTTTGTCAATCATACACTGTCATTACTTTGGTATCACACATGACATTATGTTTGTCAATCATTTTACCTTTAGCATGCCTAATGACTCTAATTGTTACCAAACCCTTTTGTTTGTGTGCCATATTGTGTTTAATAAAACCAGGAAAATTCAGTGTGTTTTTGCACTAAGTCACTCATCATTGTCTATACCGCTTTATCCCGGCGGGGGGCCTGGAGCCTATCCCAGGAAACTTGGCTCGGTATACCTGGATGGGGTACCAATCCATCACAGCATGTGCTTTTACACTTCCTGACAATATGAATGTTAGAGTAAAAATCAAATCAAATAAAATAATATATCTACGTATATAAAATAATAAAACTGTGGTTTAACTTTATCAATATATCTATCTATCTATCTATCTATCTATCTATCTATCTATCTATCTATGTGTATATATATATATATATATATATATATATATATATATACTGTATATTGTATATAAGACTTTCCTTGGCTCTTTACCTTGCATCTGTCATATAAAACACAATATGGTGCTGTTATAGGCAAATAATAAACCATCTACAGCAGCATATTACAATGTTAATGTTGTCAAGCATTCATATACTAATTGAGATACTGTTATCACTTACATTATGGCATCTATAAACAGTCACCCCCCTTACTACATTCTCTTCTCTCTCTCTCTCTCTCTCTCTCTCTCGCCTGAACTCAATAAATACAAATTTTTTTTTAAAATACAACTCGTTTCTCAGAAATGATAACCACATGATAACATTCCCATTGTGCAAAACCTAATGTTATGAATATTTCTGAATGTTATAAATTCCTGACATTGAAGGCACCTTTCATAATAAGATCAGATTATTATACAACAATTAGTTCCGCTCCATTTATTCATCCTTCCACGAGTAGTGATGATAGATGGTAACAGCCCTGGGATGGTTAACTACATGTATCACTCCACATCCCAGGTGGTCTAATAACCATTAATTACACTAATTGTTGGTCACAGCATGGGTGAAAGTAGGTCGGGATAGTTTGCTGTACTGAGAAGAGAGCAGCAGCCTGGCAAAAAAATCCATATTCGAAACCAGACATGGAAGCACTTTCAGCAAGAAAACACAATACACAACTATGTAAATATGTGATGTCATGTGTGATACCAAAGTAATGACAGGGTATGATGGTCCAGAAACAGTTTTACTGAATGTCTGTGTTGTATAGACTGACTGCCATCAGAATGAAAGTCCTGCAGTAATGCTCCTTCCTACTCTGTGGGAGTAACAATCTGCTGCTGAAGCAGCTCATATGGGCCTCCAGTCTCATGCAAGGAATTTGAGGTATTGTCCATGATTGATGTCAGCTTAGCAACCATTCCCCTCTGAGCCATCTCCTCTAAGGAGTCCAGTGGGTAGACCATGACAGATAAATGCCTCCTTGCATAATCAGCCAAAACATTAACACAACATAATATTAGCACATTAACATGTTAGATGTTTTGGAGATAAAGTCAGAGAGGCCAGATTGGCCTCCACACTCCATAGATCACAATCCAATTGAGCACTCACAGAACTGATCCACAGAGCGTCCCCACCCCACCCCACAACCCACAGCACCCAAAGGATCTACTGCAAACGTCCTCATGCCAAAAACCGTAGCACAACCACACAGGACGTGTAGAGCCATGCCACGAGGGGCCAGAGCGGCACCACTGATGGGTGTAAATTCCTATAGAATTAGTATAATAAATTGTCTCATATTAGAATTAGTGTATTTTTATACAGTAAACGTTTTAAGAGCCTGGTACAGAAAAACTAATTAAACTAATCAACAGTCCTATGGTGTAACACTAATTAATGCAAAAGGCATTTGATTCTTATGCAGTTATGAGTTGGTAAATAGAAAGCTTTCAAAATCCACATAAATATATGCATTGTGAGGGAAATAACTAATGTATAGAATATAGAAGTTCCGTTTATCAAAGCTTATGTATTTTTTATTTTATGTATAATACTGTATAAATAACTTTTAAATATTTTATAAAAAATGCCTTCACGCTGTTTTTTTTTATTTATTTATTTTTTTATGTAGATGTAACATTTGACACTAATCAAAATAAAATGAAATGTAACATCGTTCCCACTTCCGCATCCTTTCATGTAGGTCATATCCATTACAAGCTGTTATATTTAGATCTGATTATTCTATGCGAGCCTCGTTCATGAAGGACCTTTTATTTTCCAAGATGCTACTTCAGTGCTAACATTTGTTGTTTATTATAATTCATTATATATTCAGAAGAAGCGTTTTTTTTTTTTGTAGAAACGAGAAGGTCATTTGCAACTGATTGCTTACCTGATGAAATGGTTCATGGCCTGTACATTTTAAAAAAAAATGTATGTCTTTGATCCCTTCCTCCTCTTTGGGGATGCACTGCGTTCATTTACATGATTAGCATTTGGTCATGTGACAGCACATGGCCATGAATGAAGGACATGTGTTTATTTTTTATTTTATTTGTATTTTGCTTTTCTACAGTACAGTACAAACACATCAACTGTGCATTAGTGCTTGATTATAATGGTGGTTTAATAAATAGAATGTTAGTGACCTCTCCAAGCCTGAGCACTATAACAATTGTACTGACACTCATGCGGTAATTTACTTTAATAGGGCAATCGGTTCATACTTTTATAACACTGTAGCAAAATTTTCAACCAGTCACTTATTTGATGCAAATCTGCAATGAAAAGCTGAAGCATATTGAGACTAGAGATATGTGGCGGCGGGTGAGTGGTTGCTGTGAGTTTACATATTTGTAGTTTTTTTGTGCTTTTTGGTAACTAGAGAGAGACAGTACAGTAGTGTGCTACAACTGGCAGAATTTATGAGACACACATGAACACACAGTCAAACCCACACATGTGCACTTGGTCTTGACTGAGCAAATTCCTGGAAAAAATGTTTCGGTTAAGTTATTTTGGTTTTGTTGAGTTTTTGAAGGTGTGTTAAAAAGCATGGACTGAAGAAATGCTCAAAGCTCGGCGAAAATTCCATATGTCCACAAAGAACTCCTCCTCTAAACTTTATCCATCAAGATTCTCCCATGGTGCCAAAACCTGGGGATGGAGGAGCACCCTGACACTATCTTATAAGCCTCACTACTTGACGAGATCTTCAGAAACTCTTGTTCTCGTCCACCGAACCCAAAATCAAGCACTCCTTGACAATAAGCAGCACTTGTGCTTTGAAGCCCTTCTGCATGAGCAGACTGAGACTTGAGACACAAAGCTGCTGCAGCCCAGCATATCCCCAGCTGTGTCCCCTGCCACTATGCCACCCATGGCACTCACTAGAATGGCCACCACAGACAATACAAAGGCCTTCCTGGAGTTTTTAAGTGTGCAGCAGCTGGATGGAAATGGACATCTGAATGGGGCATAATAAGGTGTGTGCATGGAGATATTCACAAGCACCTGCTGGTGCCAATTATAAATAAATTCTGGGGCCAAAAGCATAGAGTGAAGGTGACATTTGGTCCATGCCTCAGCCATCCACTAATTCTTAGTTAGATCAGGGTTTTAGATATTAGTATTTAAAAAAAAAAAAAAAGGCTTTAAGTTTCTATTAAGCACAAAAAAATTTAACTCTGGAGTCCAATAACTTGAAGTCAGCTAACAACATGAATATACTGAATGACCAGGTTATCCCATAAATGGATTTTTTTCCCATTACATCACCAACACTATCATGTCAAAGCACCCCAAAACCATCACACATCCTCCTTCATGCTTAACAGTGGGAACCACACTTTCAGAAACCAACTGTTCACCCTCTCTACGTCTAATAAAGACATGGCGGTTATAACCAAATCCTAATGCAACCACGGCGGGGGGCAATCCAGTGTCTTCTTGTGCCAGTCCCAAGTCTGGATAAATGGAGAGGGTTGTGTCAGGAAGGGCATCCGACGTAAAACATTTGCCAATGATGCGAATCACTAATATAATTCCCATACCGGATCGGTCGTGGCCCGGGTTAACAACGACCGCCACTGGTGCTGTTGACCTACAGGGTGCCGGTTGAAATTGGGCTACTGTTGGTCGAAAAAGGAGAGGACGAAGGCGTGTTCGAAAGAAGAGAGAGAAGAGGAAAGGCAAGAGTTTAGGAGTGATAGTAGGGACTTTATATGTTGGGACCATGACAGGGAAGCGAAGAGAGTTGGTTGATATGATGCAGAGAAGGAAGGTGGATATACTGTGTGTCCAGGAGACCAGGTGGAAAGGTACTGTAGCAAGGCTGGAATCTTAGGATCAGGGTTCAAATTGCTTTACCATGGTGTGGATAGGAAAAGAAATGGAGTAGGAGTTATTCTGAAAGTGGAGTTTGTAAGGAATGTTCTAGAGGTGAAGAAAGTATCAGATAGGGTGATGAGTCTGAAGCTGGAAATTGAAGGGATAATGTTCAATGTTGTTAGTGGTTATGCCCCAC